>CATIWR010110680.1:0-18503 GCA_949677035.1 Omphalea diandra
TGACTTCCTAGAACACTTGTCAAGCTCCGATTGTGGAATTGATTCTCATTTAGAGTTCTTTGAAAATTGCGGTCTCGACTTCGGTGCGACTTGGACCGTAAATTCTACTGTGACAATTGGACCTTGACTGAGAGACTTATATTTCTGCAAAATCAAAACTTAATAAAAATATTAGTAATGATCAATCTCCTTTGTCAAAATCAAAAGAGGTTCTAAACTTAGGATGAAATATCCTAGTCCAACAAAGAGGTTTGAATTTATGGGTTATTTTAAAATTAAGAAGAAGATTTATGTACTTAGGGAGTGAAGAAGAAGATGAGAAGAATCAATATAAAGGTTTATAGTAGTTAGGGTGTTAACAAACACTACGTCCACTCACCAATTCTACATAATTAGGTATTTCAATCAACTAACCTGGTGTTTCTAAGCTCACACCAAACTTATACAATTTATGTTTTATGGCTCACACAAAACCCTTACAACTTGTGTTTTCTAGGCTCACATAAAAACCTCTCACAAGTGTTTTTAGGCTCATGCTTTAACTTCTTACAAGAGCTTTAGAATCTAGGCTAATTGTTAACCTACTTACAATGGTGTTTATTGCTGACACCAAACAATCAACCATACTTAAAGAAGAGAAAAAGAATGAGTAGCAAATTGAGAAGAGTTTAGTTATAATTAATTTAATTCTCTTGCATTTACATATATTTAGTAGAGTATGTATAACCCACATCCACTAAGGAGACATTACTCTAAAACTATCTTCAAATCTGTAAGTTGTGCTAGACAGATTTTGCATTAAATGCTTGTCAGATAGACGTTGCGGTCGCTACTAGCAATTCGTGGTCGTAAATTTCCAATTCGCGCTTAGGAGCTGAAAATTGCTGCAGAGAACCCTGTTCTGTGTCTGACTGCTAGTCCACATGTCATTCATCCATTGGTTATCCCAAAAAAATAGCCATGTGTCTACCTGCTACTTAAAAGTCATAGTCGTGAGTTGTCTTTACCTTGGGCGCGACTGAGACTGCGAATTTCTCTGTTTGATGAGGAAATTACAACTTCTTGAGTCACAGTTAGGGCCAGTAATTCACCCTCATGATTTTTGATATTCAACGGTTACCTTGGACACTTAGCCTGTTGTGGTTGTGGCTTTGGTTCCCTCCTTTGTCACTATGAAATTTGCAGTGGCAACACAGGATGCAATAGCCACTGCGAATTCCTCTATGACTCAAGGTCATTTCCTTTGGCTAAGTCGTGGCTGTGAATTCGCCTACAAATTCCTTTGGCCTAGCTCCTTCCATCCTTTTAGCTTAGTCACGATAGTAATTTAGAGGATATATACCACAAATTTGGTTGGTTGTCATAAGGTACAAGATTTTGATTTCCATCTAACTTTTAATTGAAAAACTATCTTATAAGTTACAAAACAACACTTAATAAAACTGATCAATATCTATTGTAAAGATAAAAAGAGGTTTATGTCTTAGGTTTAACCAACCTAGTCCAACAGAAATCTTACTCATCTAACTTGTTCCTAAACTCCTGTTTGCATCCGATAATAGGGTATTCCTTTATCCAAGGAACTAGTTCCCATATATTGTTCCTCATAAATTGGTTGATTTCCTCTTGTATAAAAATCACCCAACTTTCATCGTTAAGAGCTTGATCAACTGATTTTGGCTCAAATTGAGAAACAAATGCAAGGTTGTTTGGAGAATCTCCAATCCTTGGGAAGATCTTGAGCCAGAATTTCTACTTATTATATTTAGGATTCCTTTTCTTCTTTTGTTGACTTGTTATCTTCATGGTTAATCACCATTTTTTTTGGAGTTGAGTCTAACTCTACTTTCTTAATGTCACTTACAGGGCTATCAATAAGGTAACCTTTCATAAGATCAAATTTACTAGATTTATCAAATACAATAGTCATAAACTCTTCAATAACCATAATACTTTTATTAAAAACTCTATAGGCCTTACTAGAGGTGGAATAACATAGAAAAATACTTTCATTCGTCTTAGAATCAAAATTTTTAAAGTTGTCCTTAGTGTTTAAAATGTAGCATTTGCATATAAAAACTCCTAGGTATAAAATCTTTGATTTTCTACCATTCCAAAACTCATAAGAAGTTTTGTTGAGAGTAGGTCTTTTGAAAACATGATTAGCAATATAACAAGAAGTATTGATGGTCTCGGCCCAAAAGTAATTGGGCCATCTCTATTAATATTCTATTTTTCATCTGTACAACACTTTTCTGTTGTGGTGTTCTAGGGGTAAAAAAATTATGAGAAATCTCATTCTCTGGGTAATAAGTTTTAAAAGATTCATTTTGAAACTATTTTCCATGGTCACTCCTTATAGAAGAAATGAAGTAACCTTTTTCGCTTTGAACTCTTTTTGCAAAACTTTTAAAAGCATTAAAAGTCTCATTCTTATAAGCTAGAAAGGACACCCAAGCAAATCTAGAGTAATCATCAACTAGGGCAAATGCATAATACTTCCTAACTAAACTAGCACTCGTAGTAGGTCTAATTAAGTTTATATGGATAAGTTAAAGAGGTCTAGATGTACTTACAACATTCTTAGCTTTGATGAAGTTTAATGTTGCTTTTCCATTTGGCAAGGTCCCCAAGTATTGTCCTTTGAAAAATTTAGCTTGGGAAGACCTTCCACTACCTCTCCTTTTGATAGGCTTTGTAGGAGCTCCATACTAACATGACCAAGTCTTTTGTGCTAAAGCCAAGTTTCATTGCTAAGAGATACAAGGCATTTGAAAGATTGGTTAGCCAAATTGTTTATGTCAATTATAATGGTATTGCCCATTCTTTCACCCTTAAAGATTACCTTCTCATCCACCAAAGTAGTAACTTGACATTTTCTAGGGTAAAAGGTGACTTTATTACCTTTATCACATAATTAACTTACACTGAACAAATTGTGTTGTAAACCATTTACTAAAAGAACAATGTCAATAATTGAGCAACCATTCTTATCAATTGTTCCAATGCCAATTACCTTACCTTTGGCATTGTTCTAAAAAGTGACATTGCCAATATCCTTCTCTTTTATGGTTATGAATAACTTTTTGTTGTCCATCATATGCATTAAGTGCCCACTATCCACATACCAATAATTGTCTTTATTGGTGGCTGCCATATAATCCTATATAACACAAACAAATCACTTTTGTTTGGGTACCCAAACATGCTTGGGTCCTTAGGAGTTAGGTCTTGAAGGGTCTTATAATTTGAGTTGAGCCTTCTTTATATAACAAAAAGTGTTTATATGACCAAACTTCACACAATAATGACATTGAAGCTTAAACTAGTAAGTGTTTCTCTTATGCATAACTTTAGTATGAGTAGATCGCCTTTTCATACTATAATGATGAGAATGTGCATGAATGATTAGAAGTAGAAAAGAATTTTTTATGTGTTTTAGGGTGAGCATACTTCTTAGTGTAGATGAATGCATGATTGGCCTTTTTAGGATTAGGCTTTAAGCCTTGAGGCACCTTTCCCATGCCCTTAGGCATAGATGGCTGAGTGCTAGGAGCACTCTTCCTTCCAATTACCTCAATACTAGATGTTTGAGGTGCTGAGGCTCTAATAAAAGTAGCGAGAGGGAGTGTAGATGATGAGGTTGCTCTATTGAATCCTAGACCATATCTTACTAGGAGAGGTTTTAGAGATACAATCAATGTATCTAAAGCTTCCTTCCCTTTGTGAAACTTAGAAATAGAATTTCTAAGCTCAATTTCTTCTCATTTTAAGGTATCATTTTCCTTTCTCAAGGAATTTAGAGAAGAAGAAGATTTAGTAAGACTTTTAATAGATTTTTTGAGTTCTTCATTTGAAGTCCTCAACTCACTTATAATCTCATTTAATATAAACTCATTTTCTAGTTTTGAGTATTTCTTTTTGTAAGTTTTCATTTGTGACTTATGTTTGTCACATCTCAAAGTAAGACCTTTTAAGAGTTCATCATTAATATCGTCGTAAGCATCATAATTTTCACTAGAATGTAGTGAAGGGCTTACTTCATTAAAAGAGTTTTCTTGTGCCATGAAACATAAATTTGCTACTTCCTCATCTTCATCCTCTTCACTAGAGTTGTCATCCCAAGTGGCTTTAAAGCTTTTCTTCTTTTCTTTGTCCCCTTTCTTCTTCTTTTTTAGCTTGGGGAAATCGTACTTGATGTGACATTGCTTGCCACGCTCATAGCATGTTACTTCATTCTTCTTTTCTTTGAGGTTGGGAAATGCCTTTTTAAAGTTCCTTTTATCTTTTCTTCTTCTTATAAGCTTTTTGGTTCTTTTAGAAAGCTTGGTTAGCTCTTCATCTTCTTTTTCACTATCATAATCACTTTAGACAACTTTTACCTCTTTATCTTTGGCTGAGGATTTAAGTGCCAAGGTATTCTTTTTTTTTTTTGTCATTCTTGTCCCTTTGCCCTCTCATCTTCTTCATCTCTTCATCATTTTTCAAGGCTAGCTTATGAGTATGAAGCTTACATATGAGGCCATATGTTGGCACTTTTTCAATTTCTGGATTTGACTCTTAAATACTACATACACTTGGCAAGCTTTGGTTATGGACTCGATTCCTTCCAAGCAACTCTAAAAGTGGTGGTCGTGATTCCTAACACTATGGGTACTATGAATTCGATTGTTTGGTCTTTATTGCTTTCTTGCTTAGGTTGTGGTAGTGATTTTCTCAGATAATTTGTTTGGACCAAAGTCATACATTTCTTTTACTATATCGTGGTCGCTAATTATACAATCTTGGTCACGAATTAGAAGACCTTTCATAATATTTGAGACTTAGACTTCTATCCAACTTGCTATGCAAATCTATCTCAAAAACTGTAAAAACAATACTTAAAAAGGATGTTAAAACATATCAATGTATATTGTCGAGATCAAAAGAGAGTTTTGACTTAATACCCCTCTATTCCACTTTTATCAACCTAATCTAGCATCCCTCTATTCCACTTTTATCTTTTTTTTCATCAATCCTCCCCACTGTTCTCATTTTCTTTCAATTTCTCCCAATCTCCACTCTCTTGGCACCTAAAATGCTTATTAGAGTAGAATAGGGTAAGGCAATTACCCAACCTCAATGTTCTCCTCCCCTTCATCTAATAAAAGGGGTCATTAAAGAAGAAAAAGAGAGATTTAAAGCCAATTTCAATAAAATCATCCAACCAAACAAGATTCCATCCATGTTTCTTCTTGAGTCTCTTGGCATCAAAGAAGAGATTCATGCCTTTCTTTCTAACCTAGGCTGGAATGTGTTCATATTTCGAGAAAACCTATATATGAAAAAATCATCCAAGAATTTATGTACACAGTGACTCTAAGTCGAAGGGCCAAATCAAAGGCTGGAGCAAATGGGATGGTTTTTAGGGCTTTTGGGGATCCTTACTTTATAACTTTTCTCCACTCTCTTCTCTTTTGAATTTTTAAACTGGTGAGAACATTCTATTCATTATCTCTACTCTTAACATCATTTATTCAAAATTTAGGTATGAAATTTTTATCGAAACCAAACATGACCCTAAAACTTATTTAGCCAAATACATCAAAACACTCATAAATTGGCTCCTTTACAAAATCATCACTTTTTCCATCAATGATAGGGGTTATGGAATCAAGAAAGTTTCTCAAAAGGACTTAGCATTCCTTTTCTACCTCACCAAAAACCAACCACTCCAAATAAAGAGATACCATATGGATCAATTGATCCAGAAGAGTACAAAAGTAAAAGTTCAATTTCTTCTCCTTTCTCATTTCATAGCCTTTTACAGGTTTATGGGAGCTTTAAATGAGGAAAATGAAAAATTACTCACCAAAAAATACTTCTTCTCCCAAAACTTCCTTAACTTGCCTTACTTGATCAATGCCAAGGCCATCCATCTAGATACATATGTGTACACCTTAGGATCTATTGAGGCAAAAAAGGAAGAGATTTCTCATGTTTCTAAGAGAAAAAGGCTTATGATTGAGGAAGTTATGAAAGAGCCAGTTCCATCTCCTAAGCTAAAGGAAATGCTTGAATTAAAATCTTCTTTCACCTCTCACCCTTTAATCAATAAAAAACTGGATAAGGTGATGAAGATGCTCGAGAGAAGATTTCTTTATATCTCTCACCTTTAAAGTGATTTGGTAGATCTTTAAGAGATGGTGGGTTCAACTCTTTGTCAACTTCCTAACTTTGAGGAATGTGAAGATACTCAAAAGGAAGAAAAAGACCAAGAAGAGAAAGGAGATTAGGCACAAGGAGGAGGAGATGCAGAATTTAGAGATAGTGATGACAATGTTGACATATCTCTTACTTTCTAGTTTTATACTTAGGCTTTTAATCCTTTTTTTTTTTTTTGTGTTCTTTCCATTTCTTGTGTTCAGCCTAAGTATGTGATCAAACATCTTTTATTTAATTTGTACTCTATATTTTGTTTTAAAATAATCTATTTTTAAAGTTTGTTCCCTCTATTGTTGCTCAATGCTATTTTTATTTGCATCACATTATAATTATCTTTATAATTATAATTGTCCTTTCTTTTTGATCTTGGCAAAGGGGGAGAGTGAACTTGTATGTTATTAATTAATGTGGAGCATAAATTGAGGGGGAGAATTTCAAGTTTAATTACATTTAAACAAGTTTAAAAAATTAAACATTATTATCCATCTCAACTTTACACATGCATTTTGTATCCCTTTCAAAATCAATCTAAGTTGCCAAAATAAAAAAAAAAGGGAGAGATTGTTGGACTAGGTTGGTTAAACCTAAGTCAAAACTTTCTTTTAATCTTGACAATGTAGATTGATTTGGTTTAACATCAATTTCAAGTGTTGATTATGTAGATTCTTAGATAGGTTTGCATTGGAAATGGAATGGAAGTCTAAGTCTCAAAGATTGCAAGTGACATCCTAATTTACGGTCACTACTTAGTAAATCGCAATCACTATCTTGCAATAGATTGAACTAAGTTTAAGCAGATGGTTTTGTGGTGTATATTGTGTTCACCACCGTGACCATGAATTTTGCATTTGCTTAGAGGCAATTAAGTCCACAACCAGATTATGCCATGTATCCTAAAAAACCGTTGGAAGATCAAAATTTGCGAGCATAAAATGTTGGCCAAGATTGCAAAATATTGAAGAAACATTTCCATATCAAATTGAAGATTTCGTGGTGATAGTCACATCCAAAGGATGTAAAATCACCACCGCAAATTTCACTCTTGCTCGAGGGACATAATGACTATTTTTCTTAGAGAACCGATGGTTGTGTGCCACGTGTACTAGCCGTCAGGTACAAATGGGATTCTCTATCGAAAATCATGCAAATTTAGTGTAATATGAGAAATCGCGATTGCGAACCATTGCACGTGGACTAGCCATTACATTCTAATAGGATTCTTTAGCACAAATCAAACAAATTTAGTGCAATATGAGAAATCACACACGATTGTAAACACTGTCTGACAAGCATTTAATGCAAAATCTACCTAGCATATATTGGAGATTTAGACAGTTTTGTATATAACATCTCTTTGGTGGTTGTTGCCTTTAAATGCTCCACCAAAATGACTTGAATTCAAAAGAATAACATTAATTATAACAACTCTTGTAATTCTATTTCTCAATCTTTGTACATTTAATTTCTTGTTTGTAAGTTATTGTTATTTGGTGTGAGCATTAAACACCATTGGGTTTAGGTTGGAGAGTTAACCATTATTATAAAACTATTGTTTAGGTTAAGTGTGAGCCTAGGAAAACACTTTAGTGATAGTGAAATACCTAATTGGAAGAATTAAGGAGTGAATGTAGGATTTGTTTATACGTGAACCACTATAAAATCTTGTGTCTTTTACTCTTCTCCTACTTTTTCTATTTCCTTGTCAACAAAATTTCCTTCTTAATTTTTAAATTTCCCACCAATTCAACTCTTTATTAGTGCTTAAAGGCCAACAACAAGCTCCAAGAGCTTAATTCATTTCTTTTACATAATGATTTTACAAAAGGCATGGTTGAAACTTCTTTATTTTGAAAAAGGCACAACAAAGATACATTGATTATACAAATATATTTTGATGACATTATATTTGGTGTTGCTAATAAATCTCTTTATGAAGATTTTTCTAAATGCATGACTAGGGAATTTGAGATGAGCATGATAGGTGAGCTCAAGTTCTTCCTTGATCTTCAAATCAAGCAAACTAAAAAAGCATCTTCATCAACCAAGCTAAGTACACAAAAGAACTACTCAAGAGGTTTGACATGGATGGATGAAAAGTGGCAAAAACTCTAATAAGTACAACTATCAAGCTACACAAAGATGAAAGTAAGCTTTGGATGAAAAGATGTATAGAGGTATGATAAGGTCTCTCCTCTATCTTACTGCATCTAAGCACGACATCATGTTTAGTGTTTGTTTATGTGTTAGGTTTTAATCTTGCCCTAAGGTATCTCATTTGACTGCCGTGAAAAAAATGCTTGAGTGTTTACATGGAACATTGTATTTAGGACTTTGGTATCCTAGGAATTCATCTTTTAATCTTCTTGGATAATTGGATGCAGATTATGCCGGTAGTTTATTGGATAAAAAGAGCACTTTTGGAACTTGCCAATTCAAAGGTGAATGTCTTATTTCTTGGTTTAGCAAGAAATAAGTTTTAGTTGCCTTATCCACCACTGAATTAGAATATACGATGATGGGTTATTGTTGCATTTAAGTTCTTTAGATTAAATAACAACTCAAAGATTATGGCAAAGTCATTGATCACATTCCTGTTAAATGTGATAACACAAGTACAAGAAATCTTTCTAAGAATCCCATCCAACATTCAAGAAGCAAGCACATAGACATTAAACATCATTTTCTTAGAGATCATGTTTAAAATGGTAATGTGGTGTTAGAATTTATTGACACTAATTACCAACTTGCAGACATTTTCATTGAACATCTTAATGAAGAAAGGATGAACTTCATCAAGAGATGATGCTAGATGGAAGCTCCATAGAGTAAAAATTGATCTCACTTTTATTTTTTTTTTATCAATGTTGATTCATTGGTTGATATGATTGGATCTTATTTGATAAATTTGAGTGTTAAATTGTTTGGATGTGTTAATTCATAGTGCCATTGTGCTTTCAATGCCAAATTGCTCGAATTAATCATCATAACATTAAGTTGATCACATCTAGTATGGGCCAATTCTTCTTTCTTATTGATTTTTGGAGTGTCTTATAATTCACGACTGAGACTATCCCTTTATGGTCGCTATTTATAGGTAGACCTCAGAAGTTTTCATCCATGTCAATTCACCATCGCAATTTTAGACCATGAAAAATTTCAAATTTCTAATTTTTTGACTGTTGATTTTGCTTATTTCTAAGGAATTTTGTCCATTACTCAGAGAATTTGTAATTAGCGTTTGTGAAACATTAGCAACTGTGTTTGAAACTTTTGTCATCATTTGATTTGGCATTCAAACGGTGCCTGCTCTTTATTTAATGCTTTTGTTACCATTTGTTCACCATTTTTACTCTATTCTCTTCCTATATAAGCCATCTTTTGACCCATCTATTTCACTTTTATCATAATCTCTATCAATCCTCACCTCTCTTCTTAATCTCTCTCAGTTTCTCCTAATTTCCATTCTCACGACACCCAAAAAGCTTACTAGAGCAGAAAAGGGTAAGTCAATTGGCCAAGCTCAAAGCTCTCCTTTACTTCATCTAATGAAAGGGATCATCAAAAAAGAAAAGGAGAGATTTAAAGCTACCTTTAGTAAAATCATCTAACCAAACAAGATTCCATCCACCTTTCTCCTTGAGTCTTTTAGCATCAAAGAAGAGATTCATGCCTTTCTTTCTAACCTTGGTTGAAATGAGTTCATATTTTGAGATGAACCTGGATATGAATAAATCTTCAAAGAATTTATGTGTAAAGTGATTCTAAGCTGAAGGGCTTTTAAGGGCATTTAGGGATCATTACTTCATAACCTTTGCTTAACTCTTTTCTCTTTTAAATCTTCAAACTGGAGATGACGTTCCATTCATTATCTCAGCTCTTGACATCATTTATCAAAATTCTGGTTCGACATTTGTATCAAAACCATACACGACCTAAAACTTCTTTATCCAAATACATCAAAACCCTCACAAATTGGCTTTTTCATAGAATCATCGCTTTTTCCATCAATGCTAAGGGTGATGGAAATGAGAAAGTTCCCCAAAAAGACCTAGCATTCCTTTTCTACCTCACCAAGAATCAACCAATCCAAATGGGGAGATACCTTATGGATTAATTGATACAAATGACTACAAAACCAAAAAGCTAATTTCTCTTCCCTTTTCTCATCATAATCATTTACAGGTTTGTGGAAGGAATGAGGAAAATGAACAATTTCTCACTAAGAAATACCTCTTCTCGTAAAACTTCTTTGATTTGCCCTACTTAATCAATCCCAAGGTCATCCATCCTGACACTTATGTGTACACCTTAGGATCTATTGAGACAAAGTCGTAAGAGACTACTCATGCTTCTAAGAGAAAAAGGCTTATGCTTGAGGAAGTTACCAATGAGCCCATTCCATCTCCCAAGCTAAAGGATAAGCTTAAATCAAAATCTTCTTCCATAAAAAATGGATAAGGTGATGAGGATGCTTAAGAGAAGAGTTATTCTTCTTTGTCACCTTTATAGTGATTTAGTAGATCCTTAAGAAAAAATGGGTGCAACTCCTCGTCATCTTCTTGGTTAAGGAATGGGAAGATAACCAAGAGGAAGAGGAAGACCAAAAAGAGAAAAGAGATAAGGTACAAAGGGGAAGAGATGTAGAAATTGGAGATAGTGATGACAATGAAGACGTATCTCCTACTTTCTAGTTTTATACTTAGGCTTGTAATCCTTTTCTATTTGTTTTCTTTTCATTTCTTGTGTTGGGCCTAAGTATGTGATCAAACATCTTTTGTTTTACTTGTACTCTATATTTTGTTTTAATATAATCTATGTTTGAAGTTTATTCCCTTTATTGTTACTTAATGCTATTTTTATTTGCATCACATTATAGTTATCCCTATAATCATAATTGTCCTCTCTTTTTGATATTGATAAAAGGGGAAAGTTAACATACATGTTATTAATTAAGGGGAAGTATGAATTAAAGGGGAGCATTTCAATAAGTTTAATTGCATTTAAACAAGTTTAAACAAATAAACATTGTTAACCATCTCAACTTATACATTTTTTATCCCTTGCAAAATCAATCTAAGTTGTCAAAATCAAGAAGGGAGAGATTATTGGACTAGGTTGGCCAAACCTAATGCAAAACTCTCTTTGATCTTGATAATTTAGATTGATATGGTCCAACATCATTTTCTAGTGTTGATTTTACAAATTCTTAGATAGGTTTGCATTGAAATTGAATGGAAATCTAAGTATCAAAGATTACTAGTGGGCATTTTAATTCATGGTCACT
Source organism: Omphalea diandra (assembly GCA_949677035.1). NCBI lineage: Eukaryota > Viridiplantae > Streptophyta > Magnoliopsida > Malpighiales > Euphorbiaceae > Omphalea > Omphalea diandra. The sequence goes on from CATIWR010110680.1 coordinate 11,489, forward strand.
ACTTAGTAAATAGCAATCACTATCTTGCCATAGATTGAACTGAGTTGAAACAGACGATTTCATGATGTATATCGCATTCACCATTATGACCGCAAATTTTCCATTTACTTAGAAGGAATCAAGTCCTCAACCAGATGGTGCCATGTGTCCCAATGAATCGTTGGAAGATCAAAATTCATGAGTGCAAATTATTAGTCGAGACATTGAATTATTAAAGCAACAGTTCCATATCAAACAAAAGATTTCGTGGTGACAGCCGCATCCAAAGGAAGTAAAATAGCGACCATGAATTTCACCCTTGATTGAGGTATATGGTGGCTATTTTTCTTGAAGAACCAATGGCTATGTGCCACATGGACTAGTTGTTAGGTGTAAACAAGATTCTCTATTGTGAGTGAAGTAAATTTAATGTAATATGAGAAATCGTTACCGTGAATGCCTAGTCATGATTGCGAACATTGTCTAACTAGCATTTAATGCAAGATCTGCATAGTATACCTTGGAGATTTAGACATAGTTTTATACGTAAAGTCTCTATGGTGGTTATTGCTTATAAATGCTCCATCAAATGGACTTGAATGTAAGAGAAAACATTTAATATTGCAAAACTCTTGCAATTTCATTTCTTCACCTTTATACATTCAATTTCTTGTTTGTAAGTTATTGTTGTTAGGTATAGGCATTATACACTAGGTTTGGGTTTGAGAGTTATCCATTATTATAAAACTCTTATTTAGGTTAAGTGTGAGCCTGGGAAACACTTGTAAGGTTGTGTGTGAGCCTTGAAACACAAATTGTAAGGTTACGTGTGAGCCTTGAAATACAAAATGTAAAAGTTTGGTGTGAGCTTATGAAACACCATTTAGTGATAGTGAAATACTCAATTGGAAGAATTGAGAAGTGGATGTAGGGTTTGTTTACACCTAAACCACTATAAAATCTTGTATCTTCTGCTCTTCTTCTACTTCATCTACTTCCTTCTCAATAACCTTCCTTCGAAAAATTTTAAATTTCCCACCAATTCAACCCCCTTCTTGGTGTTTAAGGGCCAATAATGGAGATTATGGGTCAATATAAAATTTGCATAGCACATTGCCTTTAGGATTATGGTATCTTATAAATTCATCATATAGTCTTCTTGGGTATTCGAATGTGAATTATCCTAGTAGCCTTTTAGATAGAAAGAGCACTTTTGAAACTTGCCAATTCATTGGTGAGTGTTTAGTTTCTTGGTTTAGTAATAAGTAAGTTTCAGTTGTCCTCTCCATCGCTGAAGTGAAATATATGACAATGAGTTGTTGAACTCAAGTTTTTTTGGATTATTTAATTACTCAAAGATTTTGGCAAAAATTTTAATCTCATTCCATCAAATGGACAACACTAGTGCTATCATTCTTTCAAAGAATTCCATCTAATACTTAAGCAAACATATTGACATTAGACATCATTTTCTTAGAGACCATATGCATAATGGTAATGTTGTGTTAGAATTCATTGACACTAATATTGTGTTAGAATTCATTGACACTAATAACTAACTAACTAATATCTTCACTAAAACCTTTAGTAAAGAAAGAATGAACTTCATCAAGAGGGAACTAAGGATGCTTAATAGAAGCTCTTTAAGGTGAAAATAGGTCTCATAATGTGCATATATGTTGCTTGATTGATATTATGGTGTTTGATATATTTGTGATAAATTTGTGATGCTTAAATGTATTGATCTTATGTTAAGATAAATTAATTCAACTTGCAATTGAGTTTTACCATATTCAAATGCTTGAATTAATCATCCATATAACAAATTGATCTCTTAAGTATATGGTTCTATAAATAAAATTTCATTTTACACTCATTTTTGAAATTAACTTGTAAATCACGACTGAGGTTAAAGATTGCACTTTAGATTTACATGTCATTGTGGTTTTCAAGTTTTTCAAATATCAGCCTTGTGAATTTCCTTCGCCCCCATGAATTTTCAAACTTCTCAAATTCCAACCGTTATTCTTTACACCTTTCCTTGGCAAAAGTGACTGTTACTCACATTTTTCATAAATTGCGGTCGTGACCTATGATTCACAGCTGCAAATTACATGTAACCACTGGGTAATAACCTTTTGCTTCCCAAACGGTGTAACTCTTACAATTAATGCAAAAGTAACTATTTCTAGTTGTCTTTTTACTTCATGTCTACCAATTTAAACCACTATAAACCTAACTTTTTCACTTTCCACTCTTCCCTTCTTACCTTCCCTTTAATTTTCTCTGTTTCTCTCCATTTCTTTTTTACTATTTATCCTTCCATCTTTCATCTATAGAATGGATCCAAGAAAGAACCTAAGAGATACCAATGGCAAAGCCCCTCCAACCTTAACTCCACCACTAAGACAATAATTGCCTTTTCACCTTTTGAGAAGAATTACTAAATAAGAGAAATTAAGGTATGAATCCATATATAAAAGCTATTGTGCCAAATAAAATCCCTTCTACCTTTGTTCTTAAAGCCTTGAAGAATGATGGAGTCATTATAGCCAATCTTTCAAACCTTAGGTGGGAGGAATTGATCTTTAGAGATGAGTTGGGTTATGAAGACATCATAAGGGAATTCATGGTAGCTATGGGCATTAACAAGGCTACAAGAACAATAACATGTATGTATGGCCTTCTTTTTAGATGCTTTGGCAATCCCTTCTACATAAATTGTTCCTAACTTTGTTCCTTTTTCAATTTTTAGATCAGGGTTAATGTCCAATAGAACCTTTCTTCTTTGACTTTCGATATGACTGAATTTTGGCACCAAATTTCCATTGAGACCCATTATGACCCAAGATCATCCCTAACCAAAAACATAAAGACCCCTTCCTTTTTGGTTACTCTATAAGATTATCACCTTTGCCTTTGTTTATGGCCCCATCGAAAGCAAACCCATCCAAATTGGGAGATTTTTCATTGACCACCTAGCCCATATGAGCAAGGCCAAAGATGACCAATTTCTTCTCCCTTCTCACATCACTGTAAGAAATAGGTTTATAAGACCCTAAATCTAAAAATGAATCCTCTATTAAATAAGCCCGTTTCGCAAGCTAAAATTTCCTTAACCTAAATTACCTTGTAAACTCTAAAGTAATACGGGCCAACACATTTAAGTTCTTGGTGATGAAGGTATGAGGCTTTAAGTGCAAAGATGACAAAGACTAGCAGTTCAAAAAGGTAAAAAAGAACCATAAGCCCTACCTACTAGGGCTCTTTCTCCTTTTATCTCCTTGTCCACAATAGATAGAAAGCTTGACCAGCTAATGAGGGTGATAAATATGAGATTTAAGCTCCTTAGTGACCTTTATAGTGACATTATGGATTTACAAGAGAAACTTGATTTAACGCTTGTTATCTTTCAAATTTTGAGGAAAAAGATATTAAAGAAAAAGAAGATAATGGAGAAAAAGATCAAGAGGAGGATAACAAAGATGGAGATGATGATGATGACTCCTCCCCCACTTTTTAGTTTCCTTCCTTTATGTTTATTTTTCATCTTCTCTTTTATGTTTCTTATTTTTTCTGTGTTTTTCTATCATTAGGCCTAATATTGTGATTAAACATCTACATATGTTTGTAATTTTGTAACTTCTTTATAGTCGAGTGTCTATGTTTAATTAAAAATTCATTCTCTTTGTGTTTATCCAATTATTTCTTATATTTTGTTTGCTTATTAAGATTATTTGAAGCCTATAAATTAATTGCCAGTTGAAGTTCATTGTGTTTGATACACTCTTGTCATTCTAATCCCTCTCTCATTATTCCCCATTCCCCTCCCATTTTGATCTTGACAAAGGGGAGAGAATAGTGAACTAATATGCAAAATTGAATGGTAATATATTGAATTAATTGAGTTAGCTAAGGAGGAGTATGGATTAAGGAGGAGTATTTTCAAAACTCTAAATTCCATGCCAAGTGTTTGTAGACAATTTTAAATTTCTAAGTATATATACCATTCAACTTCATCATGACTTCTAAACACTTACATTCTTAAGGTTATGCATATTAGAGGTCATTTAGTTTGCATATTCCATCTAGATTGTCAAAATAAAAAAATGGGGAGATTATTGGACTAGGTTGGTCAAACCTCTCTTTTGATCCTAACAATATAGATTGAAGGATTCTAATATTTTTATTAAGTGTTGTTCTTACATAAAACAAGATAGGATTGCATTGTCATAAGATTGAAATATAATAGGCAATAGATTTTTAGTGGCTTTTAAGAAATTTTAAAAAAAAATGGAAGAAGATAATAATTTTTTCTTTACATTTCTCTACAAAAGTACTTTGTGGATTAAAGGGTGTTTTACAGTTTGTGAATTCACTTCAAGAATCAATGATTCAAGCTGGATGTTGTGTACGTTTTTAATAACAATTTAATAAGAACCCATTATTGTTACCTTTTTTTTTTTTTTATGAGAGATGACATAAATAGACAAAGCAATAACAATAAACAAAAGAAAAAAAATGATCAAAAGGCTAAGTTGCCAGCAACATCATACACTGCCTCGTTAGGGACTTCTTCCATCTATACATGCACAGAGCTTTTAAAGGCTGACTTTGTGAGCACATGAGCAACAACATTGCCTTCATGAGGGCAAATGACAAAATAAGGATTCAAATCTTTTGTCCAACAACTAAATGTGCCTGATAATTTTGCCAATTTCCAAATTAATAGTCTCTTCCATCTTTAAAAGATTAATAATACCAAGATTATCACTTTTTATCATAATATTGTACCATTTTAAATCGTAGAACAAACTAACAACCATGAAAATTGCTTAAGCCTCTGCATGTTAGACTAGGATGACTAGGATGGTTAATCATAAGTCTAGAACCTTTTTTGATCTTGACAAAGGAGATTGATCATCACTAATATTTTAAATAAGTGTTGATTTTGCAGAAATAGATAAATCTCTCAAGAAGAGATGGAAAGAGTTATTAAACTCCAAAGTAACATGTAAATCGTGACTGCAATCCAGGATTTGCGATCGCGACTCATGTTGAAACATGCTAAAAATCAGGCAGGAGAAATCGTGGAGCCATTCTCGACCGCGATTCATTCAAAATAAGGAGTCCAAAAATGCCAGACAAATTCGCGATGTGTGTCACGCCTCAGTCGCGACTGCAAATTTCAAAGTAACTCAAGATGGTAGCAAGTCCATAACCAGAGCATGATAAGTGTCCCTCGTGACCGTTGGAAGACAAAAATCGCAAAGGCTATGTGTTGGTAGCGACCGCGATTTGTGAAGTTGAGAATGCAAGTTCTAACAGACGAATTTGCGTCCTCAGTCGCGTCCTACACAAAGTAATTCGAGACCACTACTTTTATTTAGCAATTGAAAGGCAATGACTATATTTTCTTAGTGAACCAATGAGAAGCTGCCACGTGTACTAGCCGTTAGACACAAACAGGATTTTTCACTACAATTTTTAGTTCTTATATGGAAATTCAAAATTTGCAAACGCGAAAGAGTAGTAGCGACTGCGAATGAAGCCTGTCAATCATTTAATGCAAAATCTATCTAGCACACTTTGAGGATTTTTATACCAATTTTATTGCAACATCTCTTTGGTGGGTATAGGCTATAAATACCTCACCAAATAGATGTAAATGCAAGAGAATTCATTAATTTGTAACCCAAACTCTTACAATTTTGCTACCCATTCATTTATTTTCTTTTAGTGATTGTTTGGTGTGAGCATAAACATCATTTGTACAGGTTGTAGTGTTAGCCTGTTAAAACATTCTAGAGAGGTTGTTGTGTGAGCCTGAAAAACATAAGTGTAAAGGTTATTGTCTGAGCCTCTAAAACACAAATGTAAAGGTTGTGAGCTTTAGAAAACACAAGTGTAAAAGTTTGGTGTGAGCTTGAAAACACCATTGATAGTTAGTGGAATACCCAATTACTGAGAATTGGGGAATGGACGTAGGGTTGATTATACCCAAACCGCTATAAATCGTGTGTCCTTCAATCTTCTTCTACCTTTCTATTTTAATTTTTATACACCAATTCAACCCCCCCTTCTTGGTGCTAATGGCCAACAAATGGTATCAGAGCGAGGTTTCATAATCAAACCTTCATTCGGTGAGTAAAGATCATGGCATAAGAAGGAATCCACACACACCTCAAACCCTACTTTGATGGAGCTGACTATACTCACTGGAAGTATAGGATGAAAATTTACCTTGACACAGATGTAGTGGATCTCTGGGATGCTGTAGTCAAAGAATGGAAGCCACCCACCAAGGTAGTTGATGGAAGTGAAGAACTCTTTCCAAGAGAAGAGTGGTTGAAGCACATTGAAGATCAAATGGCAAGAACAAGAGAGCCATGACAATTCTTCTAAGCTCTCTTTCAAGAGAAGAGATTGGAAGAGTACAACATTGCCAAACAACCTATGGGATATGGAAAGCATTGGAGAACTATTACGAAGGCACCACATTGGTGAAATCCAGTCGGCTAGAAATGTATGTGATGGAGTGGGAGTTGTTCATGATAAAGGAGAATGAGAGCATCACCAATATGACCAACAGACTCCTAGCAATCATCACCAACATGAAGAAGTTTGGTAGGATTCTCACAAATCATGAGGTAAACTCTAAAATTTTAAAATCTTTGTCTCTTGAGAAGTTTCGTGCTAGAGTGTGCAATATTCAAGAATCTAATCCAGAAATAGGGAAGGTGCAAATAGATGTCTTGATAGGCAAACTCTTAACTCATGAGTTAGCCTTAAAGAAAGATGAGGAGATAAAGAAAATGAGGAGTCAAGGAGAAAAATCTAAAAAACTTGAAAATAGAACCTTGGCACTCAAATCCTTAATAAAGGAGAAGGAGGTGGAAACTACCTTTAGTGATGAAGAAAGTGACAATGCAGAAGAAGAGCTAACAATGCTCTCAAAAAGGACCAATGAGTTAATTAGAAGGAGAAAAGAAAGAAGAAGCTTCAAGAAGACAACTCCTAATCCTAGAGAGAAATC
>CATIWR010110696.1:0-11718 GCA_949677035.1 Omphalea diandra
TCTTGAAGTGAAAATTTCAAAAATTACCAAGGCTATATTAAATACTCAATTTGTATCTAAATAAGTAAATTCTATATATTGTACAGTTTACTAAAATATTCGTTAAATATATTTTTATTATTAAATCAAATTAATAGAAAATTTTATATTTTTGTAATACAAACAAATTCCATGTAACTAATTAAAATTAAGAAGAATCAAGACGATGTAGTACAAGAAATATGTGATCATTAGCCCAACCAAGATGGGCTAGATTTATTATCAAAATGTAATAAATATTTAAATTAATAATAATAACAGATAATGGACATAAATATAAACTTGATAATAAAAAATTAAAATCTTGACATTATTAAAGTTAATCTTAACAAAATTGTACCTATGAAATGTTAGTATGTTGGCCTTCCTAAGAAAATGTATATATGTAGATAAATACATTAATAGATCTTTTTGACAAGTAAAATTATTAAGCTTCGATTCGTAAAATTATCAAACATCCTTAATGATATACAGGTATCATTAGCAATATTTTGTATTGATACTATCTAATTATTTTTTCTTTCTGACAATATATGTATTATTTATTATTAAGTTTTCTAATAACACATTAACGTACAAAATTAGACAAATTAAAGTACATATATACAACCATCACCGTTATATTTTCATGGTAACGCATATATATATATATATATATATCATTAGAAAGACTAATGTATATATATGTGAATCACCATGGAGATCAAATGATTATATTTATATATCACTAAAAAGAACTAATAATTATACTTATATATTACTAAAACATAATAATTATTGTATATATCTATTGGTGTCGCTAGTTTTAAAGGAAAAGATCAATGGTAATAAATTTAGGAAAAGCCTAATATATGTACCTATCCACTAATAATAATGTTGTAATATGATATTAGAAATCTCTAACAGTTATACTTGCTTATCATTTTGAAGATTATATAGTGAATACTTATGTATCAATAGAAAATATAATAGCTGTATGTACTACTATTAAGTAAAAATAATTTTTACATATATAGATATATCATATTGTAATTTAGTGTTGCATATAAATCTGTCTTTTTGAAATAAAAAATATTTTTTAATTTTTAAAAAATAAATATGTAATTTAGATTATATTAAGTTTGAATCATACTGAGTTGAATCTATTTTTGGTTCATATTTGATAGGTTAAGGTTCAATTTGATCACATAAATTTTTGGGATGGAGTTATTTTAATTTTAAGTTATTTTTCATATGAATTCAAATCAATTTTTCGATTTGTGTAAAAAAAAATAGTAAAAGAAATTGTAACAATTCATTACCATACTACCAAATTGGATTGAATTTTGAATTAGACTTTGATTTTGCTTGATGATTAAATTCAAGATATCAAATAAATGAATTAGATCCAATGCTGAGAATTTAGTTGAATTGGTTTTCAATAATTTTATATTTTAAAACTAATATATTTGATATTGTTAAATTTAACAACAAAATCTATTATATAGTACTTTATATAAGTAAACCTACTATACTCTTAGGTACAAATCGTAAAATTTTTCATGTTAAAAGATGAACCTTTATTTTTGAGGATTGAGGAACGTTGTCTATTGAAAAAATTAGAAATTATCATTTATTTCTAGTTTATTTTAAAGATTTATCTATGATGAAAAATATGCCATTTTTATACACTATGATGGTTGTAGAACTTGCAAAACGCACAAAAGAAAAAAAAAAAAAAAAAAAAGAAAGGTTGATGGATAAGGATCACTCGAAAACAAATGAAGAGAAAACATCAAATATTATATTTTGATTTATTTTGGTTTGGTTTTCCATTTTACAAAATAATAATTCAAAAACTGAATTGCAATTAAAATTTTAGAAACTAAGTAGATGTAATTCATTTTGAGTTATCCACTGTAAGTATAACAATTAGTTTAAGCATAGAGAATTAAAATTCAATTGGTACTCCTATAATACTTTTTTTTTTTATGAGAATTACTCCTATAATATACTCTAGCACCTTCTTAAAGTGGGAAAAAAAATTATTTATCTTATTTAAATGTAATGACTTGAAATCAAAATCTATTTTAAAATAACAAGACATAATATGAATTGAAGTGATGAAAAATAAGACAAAATCTTGAAGTGAAATTCTGTGTAGTGTATGAAAAACAAGTCTATGATTGAAGTATTGTAACGTAACTTATGGACAAGATTTATTAAAGAAATCTTCTAACGTAATTTATGGAGTGAGTTTTATGAAAAATGAACTTAGTGGTAAACATTAATTGATGTGATGAAAAATAAGACAAAATCTTAAAATGAAATCTCTTGTAATGTATGAAAAACAAGTTTATGATTAAAGTCTTGTAACGTAACTTATGAGATGAGATTTATGAAAAAGGCCTTTTAACGTAATTTATAGGGTGGACTTTCTAGAAGAAAGACTTAGTAATAAACATTAATTGATGTGATGAAAAACAAGACAAAATCTTGAAGTGAAATCTCTTGTAGGGTATGAAAAATAAGTCTATGATTGAAGTCTTGTAACGTGATTTATGAGGTGGACTTTATGAAAAAAGTCTTCTAACGTGATTTATGGAGCGAGTTTTTATGGAAGAAGAACTTAGTGGTAAACATGATAGTGAAGTCAATTGACTACTTTGTCAGGGTGACTTATCTAATATTACACTATTTAGTCTTTTATTTTCATATATTATGTTAAAAATTTATTATATTTTTACTCTATTCAATTATTTCAAATGAACCCATAAGAGAACAAATGCTAATGAAATGATCCACTTGTGAGAAAATGACTATTGTTGAAGGTCTCTTGATGAGGGTTTTTTTTTTTTTTTTTAATAATGGAGTTATCTATGGTAATATAAAATTTAAGGGTATAATAATCAAAACTAAAATTGAGAGATATTTTAATGTAATTTATAAAAATAAAAGATTAAATAGGATAATATGACAAAACTCAAGGATGTCATAATATTTAATTCACTTTCTTATTGAAGTTAAAGTTTAGACTATTAGATTAGTGCATAAAGTTGAAGAAGACACTAGGTCTATTTTCCATGAGATAGGTTCCAGTTCATTGACTTGAAAATATCGAAAGGCAAAAAGCTTTTATTTTTCCATGAGATAGGTTCCAGTTCACTTGAAAATATCGAAAGGCAAAAGCTGGATTTTTTTTTTTTGTTAAGCTACAACTATTACAAGTTGGTCTAAATAATATATAGAAAATAAGTTCATCATTGAAGTCTTTTATTGTGATTTATGGAAAAATAAAAGCCATTATAAATAGAAAATCAAATCAATCATGAGAGTTAAAATCGACTGTATTTATAATTAGATTAGTGCGCATACTTTTGAGGAATAAAGTTGAAGATGACATGAGTCTTATTTTTCCATATGATCGGTCCGACTTCATTAACTCAAAAATACCCAAATCCTGAATTTGAATTTTTTTAAAAAATGAAAATTGAACTAAGCTGAAATTTATTAAAGAATTAAACTAAATCAATCAAATTAAATTTTCGATTAATTTTTCAATCCGGTCCAATTTTGTTACCCCTAGTTCTGATTCCTAAAACATCAGATGCATTATTGTCTATTAATAAATTTCGCCCCATTGCCTATTGAAGGTGATTTTGGTACAATAATGCATGGACGAATAATGTAAAATAATATTAAAAATATTACTAAAAATGCGAAAAGATAAATAACAGTGATTTTATCTACAGGAAAAAGATATACAAGGCATCAACTTTATTAAACAGTATCGGAAAAGTTAAATTATCATCGGCGTTGTAAAAAATGATTATTTTATTATTAGATTTTTATAAAATGGTCAATCAAATTTAAAATTAATTTTATAATGTAAGTAAAAAAACATCATCCAATTTTGTACATTAATAAATATAAATAAAATTAAAAATAGTTTAATTAATTATGTTTTAAAAATGAATATAATCGGTCAAGTTAAATTATAATTTTGGTACAATGATGCATAGATGATTTTGCAAACTTCATTTCGGATTTATAAAATTCTTGATTTTTCAAATTATTGGAGATGATTTTAGTATATCATGATTAGATGTATTATGTAAAATAAATATTATAAAAAATATGAAAAAGACAAATAATAGTAATTTTTATCTACAACAAAAAATACATTATTAAAGAGTATCGGTAATGTGTTATAGCAAAACATGATTGTTTTATCCTTCTTAAACTTATTAAATAATTAACTACATAATTTTTTAATTTAGTTCCACCAAATATGTACCTAAATTATTCAATTATTAATTTTCTAAATAATTAACTAATTTACTTAAAGTAATTTCATAATTTAATTAAATAAAGCAATTCCTTCAACTAATTAATTACCAAACTTATTAAACAATTTTCTACATAAATTAACTATATCATTTCCTACTTTACTCAATGAAAATTTTTATCTAAATTATTAAATCATTAATTTCTTAAAAAATTAGTAAATTTAATTGATTAATTTATTAAAATGACTAATTAATTTAATTAAATAATTCACTATATATTTTTCTAAAATAATGAATTATAAATCACACAAATTATTTTGAAGTTAATTGTCTTTATAATGAAAAAAAAATGTAACAATTATTCAGGTAATAAGCAAATCCTTAGAATAATCTAAACTAGATAACAATTAACATAAATATAGAATATAACTGAATTTAAACTCTAATGATAAAAAAAAATAAGCCTCTAATTATTTAAGATAAATAATGTTAGCTAATTTATCCTTCATCTAACTAACAAGACGCAACACTAAACTACTATATTGATACAAACTTAATCTCATTATCTAAATAAAAAATAATAAATCACATATTTTTTAATATATTCCATATTAATTGATGTGTTAAAATAAGTTTTATTAATAATATCACATCAAATGGTGTTATATGATTTGTGATGACTAACTATATATCACAGTATATGATAGAAATTCAATTTTATAATCCAAATTTAAAAACTGGATTTTTTTTTTTAAAAAAAGAAGAAGAACGTCGAGCCGGAAGATCACGTTTAATGCACGTGACAACTTCAAGAATAACCCGACTCTATTCGCTGATTCAATCGGGTTTCCGAACCCAACAGATTCCCATTCCCGCCAAATCTCTGCTACTCTCCCGCCATAAGTTCCCATAATATCCAATAATCCCGCCAATTTCTCCTTACTCTCCACTTTCATTCTTATTCATCGACTCTCTCTCTCACCACAAACGCATAGCCATGGAAGAAGCTCTAGAGCACAGCTCCAAGAAACGGAAGAGGTCTTCATGCCACCCTTTAATGGGGGTATTCACCCGCAGCAAATCTCAGATATATCTTCACTGCAACCGCTCTGGTCGAGCCCGCAAAGATTCTTTTCGCCATGCCGATCAGTTCCAATCCTGCAACAGAAAACCGAGACCAAAATCATTAAGCCAAGATTCTTCTGACACAGATGATTGGTCTTCAATAATCATCAAAGATCTTCGCACCAGACGGGTTTTCTCTTTCAATTCCACGGTTAATGATTGCGTCTATAGTGAAGATACTAAGGGATCTGAAAAAGGAAGTAAACGGTTTGAGGATGGGGTTTCCGATTCGAAGAATTTAGAAGGCATCAGCTCTGCTTCCTTCGTAGACAAACAAGATTCTAGCAAAGGGCAGGGATGTACTAATTTGCCAGTGACTGCTGAAGATGCTGAGATTTCAAATGAGGTCGGTGGTATGAATGAAGAAGAATGCGTACAGGCGACACCGCCGGACGCTGACATCCTTAACAACATGGAGCATGTTTGTCCCCAGCTTTCAACTGAAAACCTTAACAAGGGCAACTTTTGCACAAAAAATGGCAACAACTCGGCACCAATATCAGTATGTGTCATCCTTCACTCGATTCAAGTTTTCAATACATATTGACTGTTAGATTTTATCTTTTTGCTTGTATTGTTATGGAGGATGTTGCAATTTGATGATCATTAGCTTGTGATATATGCTAAAGTAATTAAGCTAGTCCTGGATTTTCTGAAATAGGTTCTTAATCTTTGGTCTAGTAGAGCCAAAGTGTTTAGAGCCCCAGGCTCATTCAGTTACAGAAGATTGCTTCCTTATTTGATGGATATGGTCCAAGATAATTCTTGTAAGTTTCTCTGCTCTTCTCTCATGTTGACCACCTGACTTTTTTGATGATCAAGAAACATTGAATATTAACTAAACTAGGAAAAAAATTCAACTTTTTCTGGATTTATATATCCATAGGTGATCCCCAAATGGATAATAGCCCAAACATTGAGAAGCAACAAATATCAATTGATAAACTAGAGGCACAGAATTCTTTCATGGGGAACCAAGCTGGTGATTCTCTATCACTTTTAAGTTCCTTATCTGATGGTATTGTTTCTAATTTGAAATCTATTGAACACAATAATAATTCAACAATGCTGTTTGTTTCAGAAAACAATTCTTGCATGAGGGTTAATTCGTCGACCCCACCATTGGTTGTTGGGAATTTTTCAAATTCACCTGCTGATAAAATGAATGAGAAAATTAAGATGCAAGTTTCTTGGAAAGAGAAGAATTTGGAGAGATTGAATCCTGATTGCTCCGCAAGGTTGGACCATCAATGTATCAGTGGATACTCCAATGATACAAAACCAATGGATTATGTGGAGGCTAAAGGAACTGCTAATGATACAAGGCATGACTTATCTTTGATGGCAGAGAAGCTTCAATTACGTGATGATGACACGGTTGCAAAACAGTCCCGTGATACAATGCAGACTGAGATTTTGGGAATACAAGCATTGGAAATGAGGCATGCTTGTAAAAATATTGATCCAAATCATTTAAGTTCTAATGTGTCTGAGAGAGAAGGAAATAGCTGCATTGAAAAGAAAGAAGGTGATGATAATGATGGTCTAGATAAAACTGATGATTCAAATGAAAATTCCCTTCAGAAGACATCACCAGATGCTGACATCTATAGTAAGCCAGTGCAATATCAGAATGCGGATTACAACTCCAAATTCGGCTCTTGGAAATCTGATCAAATTCCTGCGAAGCCATCAAATGGAAGTACTTACAGAAACAATAGACATTGTGCTGAGAAACGAATGGAGTCCAATTCTAAAAGCAAATTGGTAAGATGATAACAGCTCCGGAGAATAGCTCAATGCATTGCATATGTGGTATTATGATACTTGAACATCATGTGATTTTTTCTGGTAACATGAGTCTACTGGCATATATTAATGTTCTTCAAGTGCTCTTTGTTCGTTTTCATTTTTGCTAATTTCTATTGTTTATTCCATTATGAAACAGGGTTTAAATCCATGCTCAAGACTGAAGATATTCAAGTCTGCGAGCTCCTTGAGCTATAGAAGAATGCTTCCATATCTGACAGATATTGCTAAAGATCATTCTGGTAAATTCTGCTCACTTTTCTATGTCTACTTTCTGAAGGCAATTATGAAGCTTAGGGCTTCAGAACTAATCTTTTAAAATAATATTTCTAGGTGATTCTGCAAATAAGCACTGCCTGAAAGCTGAGAAGAGCTTGGAAGAAAACTCTCCCTCGCAATTACCAATGTGTAATATTGATAAGGCTCCATTGGGGAAATCAAATGATCTTAGCCATCAAGTGGAGCGCAATACTGATTCATGTATACTACAAATGGATCTATTTTCTGCTACCAAGCACACAAGTGATAGCAATCAACTGAATCTAATGTCCACTGACAACAACCGCAAAACTCCAATTACAGTTGGTTCAGAAGAAGAAGAGTTGCAACTCGTGGACGTTAGATTAGATCACAAAGATGAAAAGTCAGATGCTGTACCTGCTATTGTAAGTTTGGTTCATGGAAGCAGTTCAGTCACCATGCCATTACGTGCTTCTCTTGTTAGTCCTAAACCTTTCTCTGGAATTTGTCTCGACTTAGTTTCCCATGAACTATCTCTCAATAATGAAGAGAGTGGTAGGACACCAGTACACAAACTTACTAATGGTGAAAATCCAGTTGCCACAAGCAGCTTGTCTCAGAAGTTACCCAAGCTTGAAGCCTCTGATTCTTTGGGAATTCCTGCTCATGATTCCATGAAGGGCATCCTTAGAAAGAATCCTCGAGGATGCAGAGGACTTTGCCCTTGTTTAAACTGTGCTTCCTTTCGCCTCCATTCAGATAAGGCATTTGAATTCTCCAGAAATCAGATGCAGGATGCTGAAGAAGTGGCCCTAGATTTGATCAAGGAACTGTCTGAGATGCGGAATATGCTTCAGAATGTTGTTGTTGATTCTAATGATAATCTTGTTATTTGCATCAATCAGGTGAAGACTGCTTGAACTCAAAATTCATTGCCCTATTCTTCTTACACTCTGTTTTGTTGCATATATAGTATCTTTTTAATGATCTTAACATCTAGTAACTTCTGATCAGTAGTTCTATGCATTTGCTTAATCATATGACATGTTTGATTTACTATATTGTCATGTTATGTTCCTTTGTTTAAAATATCATATCTTGCGAGTAAATTGACAAATTTCTTAAAACCAATTTTTAATGTTTGAAAATGAGAACGAAGAACCTTTGATCTTAGAAGCAGTGGCATGACAAGAATTCTTCATATCCTTCTTGGACATTTTTCATGATGTTGTGCTCATATTACTAGCATGAGTGCTATATGGTTACTCTGGACCTATACCACTCCAGATGGTATGTATTCTTTCTGTAATTGGGAAAAGATCTCTCTACTCCTATGCAGGATAATTTTATAGTTTAAAAGATCTGAATATAAATATCGTAGAGAATAACTCCATATTTGTCATTAGTGTGTGGCTTTATATTTGAAGAGAACTTGTATAGGAATTTGAGGTGACGGTCTCATCTTTTCTTTATTTTTTTTCCTTTGTTTCTTTCCTTCTTCATTCAGTCCCCAAATACATAGTCAAGATGATTCATATGGTAATGCTTTGTTTGGATTAGAAAATTAAAATCTGGTGAGTATCATTGATGATCCTTCTGGTTGAGCATATGAATCGCAAAATACTTTGATTAATCAGATTCATCCTCTTGAATCTTGGTTTTTAGACATATAATACTTTTATTACATCATCTATTTAAGCGAAATAGCTCCAAGTTTTACTATTTATCTTGATTCAGGTGGAAAAGGCTTGCATGAGAGCATTTGAAGCAGAAGAAATAGCAAAAAGCCGGCTTAGCCAAATGAATTATGATCTTAACATTCACTGCAGAATCACTGTATGTTCTAAATATCATTTCAGGCATAAACCATTTTCCTCCTCTAAAATCCACCCATTGAAATCTAGAGATTCTATCTTCTCATTCACTAAATCTATTTTTTATTATTTTCATGCAGTGTGTGCAGCGACCAAGGGTGAGATTTTCCAATGATCATGAAGAAAGGATCATTTCACAGGTAAATTGAGCATAATTCCCAATTATGATGAAAGCATAATAATGAAGACAATTGCCACGCACTTTGTGATCATAATCACTTAGCTTGATGAAGTTTGGCATTGAAGATGCATCAGGATAAAGTGAACACGCACAAGCCATGGATGCTGAAAAATGGTTTCAATGTAAATGCACTTAGCACAGATATTACCGTTGCTATATAAAGCATGAGTTTGTACTTCTGGTCTATCTAAGAATAAAAAAAAAAAGCTGTGTTTCTTTGAAAAGATTTATCTGTGGAAAAAGAAAAATTTTAAATGCACCTGTTACTAAATTGATGCACAATGAAGATGATTCCTAATCCCTCCACGCCTCATCTATTCAAATCAGTACTGATTTAGAGTATGTTTTGACATAATATCTACAACTGACACCTCCACAGTACATGGTGTCCTAAAATGGGTGTATGGATGCTGCTTTGCGGGGACAAACTTTCCCTATTAATTCAAAATATTTCAGTTTTCTTGAAAAGAAACATGCAAGTGATATAGTTAGCTATTTTCAACTAAGAAAGTCACTTGAATTATTGTTTTCTGGGCAAAGTCTCTGTTAGATGAGCATTTTCATACACATCTAATGTTTTAGATGGTCAAAATCAACCTCTACAATGATTCATTTCAGAATGCACCTGGATGCACTTCTGCATATATTAATAAAGTCTAATTTCTGTTTCATCTAGAGTATTTAACTGGAATGGCCAAACTGATCCCTCTTCTACAATCTTCTTATACAAGCATGTCTTGAATTTTGCAACATGCTACATTCATGTAGGATAAGGTTCTACTAGTGGTAAATACTTTTAAGAAGTAAGATTTTGTTAGATACAAGGCATGTAGTATCTTACAAAGTTCAAGAAATGCTAGATGTAATATACTAGAAAATTGTAGTCTTGTTGAAGTGATATGTCAGTTTGGTCATTCCTGTTAAGTGCTCTAGATGACAGAAATCACACCTTATTCAGATATGCAGAAGTGCATGCGGATGCAGGTGCATTCTGAAATGCATTATTTAAGAGGTGCGACTATCTAAAAAACAAGATAATGTATATGGAAATGCATTAACATACTTTTCCCGGAAACAAGCATGTCTCCTCAAATGCCTTTCTCAGGTGAAACATAGCTTAGTTATATCACTTGCATGCTTCTTTTCAAGAAAACAGACAACAATTTCCTGCCCTTGGTTTTGGATCCAGATGGGTTTAGCATCTCTTCTTAAATCAAACTTATGTTAGTTGAAGCAGGGCATTTTGAAACCCTAGTGCTCACCAGAAAATTCAAAATGAATTTTTTTTAAAAAAAAAAGTGAATAAATTTAATATTCAACGGAAAAAAAATGTAGCAATTCTTTTAATAAGAAAAAACTCAAACAAGGAACTTTATTTTCTGAAGCAGAATTTACAGCCATCAACAACCTCACAAGGTGAGTACTAAAGAACAAGAAACAAAGAATATAATTTATTTTCATTTTTCACCTCCTAAGTATCAAGCAGGACAAACTTGGATGCAAAGGAATTCAAGTAAAAGAATCATAAAACGTGGAATATATAAAAATATATATCACAAACTTGGAAAGACTGCATGCATTTTTCAGAAGCGTTTGCACTCAGCAGGAACGCCTACAGGGAAGCGCTTCAAATCAGTGCAGTAGTTGTAAATCATAAAATATTTTTGAACCCATCTGAGTCTTCTTCGACTAGGAGCATCAAGCTCATTGGTTTCAAAAGCACTATCTGAAAATGAAGTTGCAGATTTTGAGTTACAAGACGAAACACCATTTGACCAAGTACAGGCATTGGCATTAAAGTTTCTGTAGTATGCTGTAAAGGGTGCCTTTGTCCAGTCAGTTTTCACCAATCCACCTCTTGTAGCCCAGTCATCAGCATTCCAAAGGCTAGAGTAAATCCTCATAGGTTGGTTCTTAGGGAAGGGAACACCAACTGATTCGGCATTTTTGAACACCCTTATGGGAATATTATCCACCAAGAATCTGAAAACATCATAATTGGTTGAAATTATTTGAGAGATTGTTTGATTATGTAATAAAATTTATGGGTTTTGCCCAATACATTTAATTATTAAACTCAAGTGAAATATATATATATATATATATATATATATATATATATATATATATATATATATATATATATATATGTATCGGGGGGAAATAAAATTTTAATAGAGTT
>CATIWR010110704.1:0-45751 GCA_949677035.1 Omphalea diandra
ATCCAAGAGCTCTACCTCAATTTCTCTATAATTCTCACTAACCATGCATGATTAACATGTCATGAGAGGTTAATTTCAGTTGAGAAGAAGATAAATTAACTTACCTATTATCCTAGAATTAGAAAACCTTAGGCAGCTCACTCTTCTCCCTTTCTTCTTCTTCTTCTTCTTCTTCTTCTTCTTCTTCTTCTTCTTCTTCTTCTTCTTCCTTTCTTTCTTCTTCCTTTGCTCTCTCTTTGTTTCTGGTATAACCCACATTTTTTTTCCTAAAAATATGACCCTAATTAGCAGATATAAGCTTATTATAATAATATAAAATCATGGTGCTTCATTTCCATTGGTTGGAAGTTCAATTTTTCTCTTTTAGTCCCTCTTCTTTACTCCTTAAGCACTTCTATCCATCTCTCAATCCCTATATGCTCCTTATAATCTTAAATAAGTTCTATAACACCTTTTTTTTTTATGATGCTATAACATGCACATAACATAATACAATTTTTCATGTACCTATACAAATACTACATATATGTTCAAGTGTCCCAAATATAACGGTGCAAATGTCATTGTCATGCTTCTACAAATCGCATGACTAAATGATCATTTATCTAATGCATATGTTCATGTGGGATTTCATATCATTTATGCAATGAATATGTTCATGTGATAATGTCAATCAATGTGGATAGGGATGTTACAATAACTATAGAGAATTTTTTGGTAATGTCTAACCCAAGGTCAAACTAGGATGTTACCAGTGTAAACTGTTAGAATTTGTAAAACAAACATAGTGGAAAAATAAAAACTTTTCTACATAGAATTCCACTAAAGATCTATCTAATTTGATCCATGCAATTTGATTAATTCAAAAAGAAGGAAGTAAAAACCTTACCATTTTAAACAGGAGAGATGAGATTAATGGAAGGTAGAGAATGGGTTTACACTGGTAATTTCTAACCTTGAGCTTATAGTGCATATCGTCCAACTGAGACCCTACCAAATTAATGAACATCATCTGCAGACAAACAAGCCTTCTCCAAATCGAAAGTGTGTTAACACTAGGGTTTCTCTCTCTCCAAAATATTTTCTAAAAATGTGAATGTTATGCGTGTTTTAGAAAACCCTAAAACATCCATATATATCTTAACTATTAAAATATTTATGCCCACTCTATATCTTAAAAGATATAGACAAGATAATATCCTATTATGTTTTAACCTTGAAAATGAAATAAATGTCTAAATAATTAAAATTATATCTCTAATTATCTTAATTATAAATAGAGAGAGTAGTAAAATCCAATTTTGCTTTGGGCTTAGTCTATGTGTGTGACCCTATAAGTTCATATAATGTTGGCAATGGCCTAAAAACCTGTTTTGGCTCATAAGTCATAAGTGGCCTCTAGCAAGACATTATGATTACCCAAATTATGTGAAGGTCAATGATCTGACCTAACCTATTTACCAATAGTATTATAATTTTTTTGTCATAGTATATCTCAATTCAACATAAGGCAAGGATCCTTGTACAGTTCAATTATTTCCAATAGACTGATGTAAAATGACATTGATAACCTTTATCAATTCATCTTTGCAATCTCTTCAGTCTAACTTATCGAGGGGCTCAAGATATATTTCTCATAAATTTATAAGTGACAAATTCCTTCTTAATCACTCAATTTCCTTTATATGATTTACTTCATATCCAAATCAGTTTATATAATTATCTTGTCAAAGATAATGTTGAATTGTATCAAAACATGAAGTTCATAATATTAGAATCCATATTGAGGATTAACCTAATACTATTACATGAGAATCACTTATGTCTGTTTATCCATGTAGTGTTCTTATAATAGGTTGGTCCAATATAATACTTCTTGAACATGTATCTATATGCTTGACTTAATATCACATATCCATGGCTAGTGAAATATAGTCATCAATCAAACACATACCATTTTAATTCATTATTACCCCAACAATAATGATTGACTAGGGACAATTTAGAATAGAATTATTTACAGTTAAAGGTTTTACTATTAAGTCACATACTTGATGACATTAGGTAGAATTAACTATTTATGAAATTTATAATTTAGCCGTAAATAAAATAAAAAAGAGATATTTAATAAAATTTCATCCATGACATTATTAAGAAAATATCCATTACAAGAATTGGCCTAGGGCACATAACTAACATAAACCCCTCTTTACCTTCCAATAGTTTTGCCATTCTTATTCGAATTGGTAGGCTTTAACATCCTTTTCATTAGTTTAATCAAATAACATGAATCCTTAGTAGGGTTTGCATCTTTAAATGTTTTGTTATTTTGTTGTGCTTGTTATATAAAACCTAATAATAATAGGCCTTCCTACAAGTTAAATTAGGCTTGATATATGTTCTAAAGATCTTAAGCCTTCGTATTCCCTAGCACTAACATGATCTCAAAATCTAGGACATGACAATTACTTATTGTGATGCCAAATTTAATCTTCATTTATGAGTGAAGAGCAAATAAAGTAACTGATGAAACCTCAAAAAGAAATATGTCATAAAGGAGGAGGGAATGGAGCAAAAATCAAAAATCAATCCTAATGCACTTAATTTTATCACACCTATAGAACTAAGGGAAAAGAGATTAAGAAACTATTTGAAATTACCGTTATTTATGAGAAAATCAAACAATCTTTAGTTTTTTTAAGTTTTTCTTAATGGACTTTGAGAGAAAAAATGGATGATATCAAAATCTAGTCTAAGCTTCTATAAGTATTTCTTAGGGTTTACATGATCTATTATTTTTAAGGCAATCATTATGGCTTATGTATGATATTTGGACTCAAAATTTTGAAGGCCTTCTAGGATTCTTCCATATGTTCAAAAACACCTTGAATGATCCTATCAATAGTCTAGTTTTGGATCATAACTAAACCGCTTCTTAAGGGCAATCCAAGATATACTTTTCATTTTTATTTTTTAGTTAATAATTATTTTTCTTTATCTTTAACATTATATTTATCTTATTTTTCTATTTTATGGTATAAGTTTGTAAATGTTAAAAGTAAGAATCATCGAACCGCATTAGAGTTTTAAGAATTTAAGTATAAAAAGTTGCTCCATTTAATTATGAAAATATTCTTGTTTCTTTTCCTTTATTTTGTTTGCAATATTAGGTACAATGTTGATTTTAAGTTTAGGGGTATAGTGGGTTTGTCTACATTTTGTGAATTTTAGGCAAATTTTTTAAATTTTAGTTTAAAAAAAAAATTTATTGCTTTTCTTGATAAATTTAAATTTTTGGATCTTTAAAAAGACTAAGGTTAGGTGATGTTGTTAAGAATAATAATTTTAGGTGTTTTCAAAACCTTTTGATTAGTAATTAGTTAGCATTTTTGTATATGGTATTTTAGGATTATATATGCATAAGTCATTATATCTTGTTTCTTGTATACTTTTTTTAGAAAAGCAAATGAATATTAAGTAGTTCTTTAAGTTTCTTACCATATCTAGAACCTGACATTCAATTTTTTTAAGGTGAAATTTTAATCCACACTTGATTAAAGGGATAATTTCAACATAGCTTATTTTCACCACATTTTATCTTTTTTACCTACCTTTGTATGTGGTTATTATCATGATTTTATCATTTTGAGCCTTTAAATATACTCTTTGAGTATCTAACAAATTTTTCTTTATTTAACAACATTATCCTTAACCATATAATCATGTGATAACCTATTATATTAAGAGAACTTTATGAATTGAAAATAAGAAATAATATGAAAATTAAGAAGCATGTTTGATGGTTATTAGCTTAAGAGAAAGTTTGAAATCCAATTATTTAAGTGCTTTGATTTAGAAGGATTTCATTACTTAAATTTGTTGGATTATTTAAAAATGAAAATTATTGTTTTAAGTAAAAAAATATATATCTTAATTATTCAAAGAAATAAATTTTGGGAGATGATAATATAAAAAAGGGGATGAGTACTGAATTTTAAGAGAAATTATGTATGGAAATTGAGCATTGAAATTTTAAAATTATATATTTATAAATGCTTACTTACTCAAACATAGCAAGTTTGGTTAGTGCTTAATATTTAGGAATAGATAAATTATAATGGATGAAGAAAAATATGGGGGTGGCAATTATCAATTATTTTTAAAATAATATGAGTGAAAGATTTAAATTGTCATGGTATTTAATTAGAAATTCCTTTCCATAAGGTTTTTAATTTGTTATTCTATGTCCTTTATTTGTTTAACCTTAATACCCTAAGCCTAATATTATAAGCCAAGTAAAGACCTTTTGATCCTTTGGAAAAGTATGTGATTACATTAATATTGATTGATTGAATGTTTTTACTTCTAAACTTATGAGAATTCTTGCTTTAAAAACTATAGAATTGTTATTTATGGTTATGTTTTGTTTAAATTGCTTCAAGTTAAAAGGTACATTGTGGCTTTTGTATGTATGACTTAGGTAATCTATACAAGCATGTTAATTCATGAGTTGTGAAATTGAAATTTAAGTAGTTGATATTATTATATGTGGTAATTATGTTATTTTAATCTTAAGGTTATTTTGAGTTAATTGATTCAAATTTTATTATGAATTTTGTAGAATTATTCCATGTTTAACTTTGTTTGCTTAAGAACATGTAAGAATCCAGGTTTAGGGATACTTGATGTCTTCTATTCACATTTTCGCCTTTAATTCTTGATTTTATTTATTATTCTCAAATAATTTTACAGTGTTTTTATTTTATTTTTTTATGTGTTTTGGTCATTTAAGTCAATTAATAAGTACATATCCACCAAAAATAGCTTCAATTAAGATAGGTCAATGGATCCAGCCAATTATGAAAGATGCTATGAATTGTGCAAGATGAATTTTGGCATGTATTCTTTATTATTATGCAAAAGACTTTGTATTATTTGGATGTAAGAATGATGAGAAGTTGTAAAAAGATGGAAGCATATTTAGACTTTAATAGAAATAAAATGTTTTAAGCTAAATATAATAGCATTAGACACTACCACCATCAAGAAGGTTAGAGTGTCAATCAAGATAGGGGATTGCATGGTCAAAGCATAATTCACATTCTTTAAACATAAACATAAACACAAGAAGAACTCTCAGTCTTTGGAACCCTAAGTTCCTCACTTGATCACTACCTTAAAATGACCACAAGAAAACCAAAATCATCATTAATCAAAATAAAAGAACACATGCAATTAACATATGGTGAAATATGGAAACCTTCCCAAAACCCATTAAAACTAAAGGACTAAAGCCTTAGGAACTACCTTAGTTATTAATGTATTTTGGATTAAGTGTTTGGTTTTTAGGGAATTAGGGTTTGCGAGTTGGAAAATTTCAATAGAGTAAAATTAGGGTTGTCTAAGCCTCTCATTCCTTTTTAAATGGGGAGGTATTTATAGGTGATAGAAAGGTACACCGAAGCAAAAAATGGTTCTGGTTGCACCATGCTCATGTCCAATTATAGAGAGGGAGATGCATCCCCTAGAATTAAGGTTTGCATATGGGTTGTACATAAAAAAATGGGCTATACATCCATTTATAAGCATTGTATAGCCCTAGGGTTTAAAGGGGGATTAGTTTTAAAAGGTGACCCTACCAGGGTTTAAGGTAGGGTTGTATAGCCCAGGAATGGATTATACTGACTTATTATATGGGCTTTACAACCATACTAAATGGGCTATACAACCCATTAGTCCAGGCTGGTAGATTGGGCTTTAGTTTTAGGCCTTTGGTATTAGGCTTGGTGTTGGGCTCTTCCAAGATTTCCTAAGGCCTTGCTTCTCTTCCTTTGAATTCTCCCCTCAACATTTTGGGGAATATATTTAGTGATTTTCAACATTAGGCTCTGCATCTTGAGTCTCAAAATTGGATGCTTCTAGCTTGTCTGCTACTTTGTGCAGCTTGGAAAATAACATTTGAGAAATGACTATTTGAACAAGTCTCAACAAAGCAAAGTAAGGAATGTATACATTAGCAAGGATATGGGTCTTTAGCAACTCATCGAGTAGGTACCAAAGCTTGTTCTGACAGCTTTCTACCAGGTACCAGTATGTTTGGTACAATTCTAGCAACTCTTTGATAGGTATTGGATTTCATCTAGCAATTTTTCTAGCAGGTACCAGGTGTTATATATCTTTCCAGCAGCTCTTTAATAGGTGTTAGATTTCTTTTGACAGCTCCTCTAACAAGTTCTTGTTGTTTTGTATCTTTTTAGTAACTCTCTAACAAGTATTAGATTTCTTCTGACAACTATTCTAGTATGTACTAAATGTTCTATATCTTTTTAACAACTTTTTAGTAGGTACTCGATTTATTTTTGTATCTCTTTAATAGGTACTTGATTTCTTCTTGTAGCTCTTTTAGCAAGACTAAGTGTTCTTGCATGCTTCAACAGCTTTCTAGCAGGTACCAAAGTGGTCATGACATCTTTCTAGTAGGTATTAGTGTTTGGGGATCGATAGTGGCTTCTTGTAGATATTATTGTTCTTAAATCTTTTCCTTATGAGTGTTTCAACTCTTCTAACTAATGATTCTAGCTCAGGGAGACTCCTTAAATGGTTTTTATACTGGTCATGCCTTTCTAATATTTTCAGGGGTAAATTAATATTCTTGTAGCCATTCTAGCTACTCTAGGATTTTATTTATAGCTTAGGGACAACAGGTTTGGCCTAAATTTTATAGGAACTACTCCCCTAGGTTATGATATCTCCGAGTTAAAAAATATTTCCTTGAAAATATTTTTAAGGTCTCAAGAGAGGACAAATTTCTCATAAAGGGGCATTTTAGTAATTCGATTGTGAATCAAAAGGGTTAGATTGTCCTAAAGGCAATGAGGGTTTTTTAGGTAATTTGTTCAGTGTTCTAGATTCTTGAATTAGTACTTTAGGCTTTCTCAAGAAACCAAGGTCACTTTGGCAAATTTACTATTTCAAAATTTGGGTAACTAAGGGCATCTTAATAAATTGGCTACTTTTGGGCTTTTGGGTAAGGCTTCTTTAATAAAAATAGAGGTATTAGGCTTAAAGGGGAAAAAAGTTAGGCTTAAGAAGCTAAAAGGGAATAGAGCTTAAGAGTCAACAGGGAAAGCTGAGCTTGAAGGGGCCCAGCTTGGGCACACATGCCTTCGGGGTCTATACAGCTAAAGGGTGGTTTGTGCAAACTAGGCCCGCCATAAAATACCCTTGTGAAAGTAACCTCCTCATTTGCACTATTTCTCCTCTCTCTTAAAGCTTTCTATAGACTTAACTCTTAGGTTCCCTTAGCTTTCAAAGGTTTACCATGGCTAAAAACCATAATGACAAGGTGTTTGATGTCTAAGAAGAGTTCCTTGATGAGGGCATTGCCATATTAGACACTCAAAAGCAGCTATGATCCCAATAGGGTTTTATGAAAGTGAGCTCCCTAAAGGGCACAATTGAAAAGATGATCCTACTCAGTTTTCTCCCAACGGGCAACACACCAACTATCTACAATCTATTTTGTCACCTCACAGGAGCTGCTTCGAGAGCAGTAGGCATCCTTTTTCTTTTATTTTGTTTTATTTTATTTATTTTCTACCTTTCTTGCCACTATAGATTTTAGTTGTTACCTTGGAATTTCCTTTTTTGCCTATGAACATTATTAGGTTAGCTTATAAAATATTTAGAGATAACTTCTAGGGCACTCACCCTTTACTTTCAGTGAAATTTATTTTTTGTCTATTGGTCTAATTGGTTGCCTCGACTTGCATACATTTACACTTTATTCCATGACCTACATAAAGAAATATTAAAATTAATTTGTGTAATAATTTATGAGAGATTAGGGTACATAATAAATTATAAATAATCCATGTATTTAATTGCTTTGTATATTTGTCAATATTGTGATGTTTTGTTTATGATTGTTGAATTAGCTTAGGGTTTTTACCAAATTTCATCAAAAAATATATTTTAATAATTATAATTTTTTATACGTAGGGATCGTCGCCTTTTAAAAGAGAGGTGAGGTGGTAGGCCCTTTCTAGAGAGTGGCTCTATACACTGCACCCCCAAGTTGTAACCCATCTAAAGGGATCAACTTTTAGACCTTCTTACTCATGCTACTAGAGAAGACCTCGAAGATTGACTCAATGATGACACACGCCCTTCTCGAGTGATGGATAAACACAACCCTTACTTTCCTCCAACCTCTGATTGGAGAGCTTATAATAACACCTAGGGACTTCACATGCTTGACTGGATGCACTTCTCAAGTATTCCTTTACCTACAGATTTTGGCATGCACGAACCATTCTTCAGAGGAACTACTTATTAATAGTTCTTAGATGCATTCCCCAGCTCAAGGTGAGCTAAAGTGTATTAAGGTCTAGCATACAGGCTAATGCACCTCAAGTCACTAATGATAGCTTGAATGAGGAGATAGATCAACATGCATACTACTTCTTATTGTTTGCTCTATTATGGGGTTATGTTCTCAAACTCATTCGATGTAGTCGAGTTTGCCTCGTGTTGGTACTGGAGGACTTAGGACTACTCTACCACTTTGATTGGGGGTCTGTGGCACTGGTATATTTGTACTAATACCTCGATCGATGTTCCCAAGGTAAAAGGTATATATGCAGTGCTTTATGAGTGCTTATCATTAGTATCTTTCAACCTTTTTTTTTTCTTTACTTTTTTTGTTGTTTCCAAACTTATACCATATTTATTGATAAGTATGGGGTGTTGAGCTAGGCTTAATACAGGGAATCGACCCTCAAGGTGATATGGAGAACCACTACCCCTATTTTATGCGATAGAGTGAGGTGACCTACCTGGAGTCTTTCATGGTTGACAGGCATGCCTATCTAAGTGCGCTTACTTTTGACTAGGTATTTCTCTCTGCGAACATAAATTTGTATGAGTTGATTTTTTGTTTATCATTATTTAGTCTTATACTTATAGTGATTGTTCATCTTTATTACATATGCGCCTCGATTGGAGGGGTCTTATGGACACGTGGCCATTAAAGGTGATAAAGGTGAAGGCCATCTCCTATGGTCAACAGTTGATGATGGTACCGTCCATCTGTGAATGGTATTTAAGTGAGCGCACCTTCCATTAGCATAAGGGCTTTGACAACTAGCGTGTCCCACAGTGCCTACCTATGAGCATGTTTTGAGTGCTAGATCTGCAAGAAGGTAAAAAGCTTGAAGCGACGCTTCATTTCATGCTTGGGGAGCAGTTAGTATTTGGTTGGGTCCTGCACAGGTCCTAGATGATCAAAGCCTTAGTCAGAAGCTTCCTTTTATAAGACATGGTTATTCAGGAATTCTTTCGATGCACGGTTGATGAGGAGATCGTCCTTCAACATGGGGGTCAGAGCACCACCACATAGGTTACTCAGAAACCCGTCGCTCCTACTTTTGCATCCAGTACTACTACTGCTCAAGGCTACAAACGGGCCTATCGATTAGCTTCTGGGGGTCTAGAGCTTATAGTAGTGGGTGATCTGGCTTTTATGCTAGATAGCCTGATGGAGTCTTGCATGACTTCATTGATGGACTCCATGATGTCTATAATGACCATTTTCATTTACAAATCATGACATTCATGTCAAAAAATACATATGCATAAAGGTTGATTCATCATACATACACAATCCAGCTTGTATTTAATGTACATATATGTTAACTAATGTTCAAGGTTAGTGACCATAAACCGGTTCCTATCTAGATATATATACATGAGACAAGGCGAGAGAGAGTTAGAATTCAGTTGACGCCTGTGCTCTATATGTCTATATGCAAAACTCTGTGCTCTAAAGTATCCAAACCCTATTCTTCAATGTCTGAAAAACATAATTATGATTTGGTGAGTCGTGTCTTAATGAATAAAAATAATAATCAGACTCTTATGGCACAACCAACAATCAAGTATCATCAATATACATTACAAGTATAAAAAATGACTATGCAAGTGCAAATGCAATAGATTGATTTTTCTCGCGACCTTGCAAGGCAAACATTGCTCCTGAAAATTCATGTGATTCAATTGACATTTGATTTTGCTAGCCCACAAATAAAGTGAATTATTGGTCCCATTTGCAAATGATTTGTAAGTGTTTGATAAGTCGATCACAACATCCTTTTGGTTCCATATGCCAGTCTTCATTCATAATGGTATACCAAGTGATCATTAAGAGCGTATAATTCTCACTTGATTTGTATTCACTTGTAAAATGTCACAATTCAATCAAATATACACGTAATAGAATATAATCATATCGTAAAATCATCACACATACACATTAAAATCTAATTATGATTTTTACTCACCTTTTGATGCGACAAACCTTTAAGGTAGGTTTGGACCTCTCTCTTGGGCTTCCTCAATGTGCCAGAATCCTAACATTTGATACATACTTGCTTATAAGTATTTCAAAATGATTTTGAATCCTTAGCATGCAACTATGGTCATGTTTCATGCAAGTGGACCTAGCATTTATGCATATTTTCCTTATATGGCCACCTGACATTGCTACAGTCTAACTATAATAACTCTTACTATACTTATTCAAATGACTTGATTATTTTTTTTTCAAATAAACTAAACACATAATGATACAACATAGTCAAATTTCAGGTCAATATAAGACATATAGAAAATGTGGTGAATTTTGGAATTCTACCCTATTTCAATGTTATCTTAGTTTGAGTAGGTCTTACAATCTTGGGTATATCTCAAATTGTACAGATCCAATTACAAAACTGATTTAGCATAAGTTACAAAACATATAAATGAACATTTTTCATGTTTTACTCATTACCTAATTCAATATATAAATTCACCAAAACAAATGACAAATCTCAGGGTGAGCAAGTTTTCAACATGTTGACAATCAGTTATGATGAAGGGGCAATATCTCATCAACCATGACAAATTTGGCAAAAATATTTTACATGAATGTATATCAGACATAAATGTACAACTTTTAAGTTTGGTAAATCAACAAAAGTCCCATTCTATGGCCATAAAATTCTTGAAAAATAGAACTAAGAGATGAAATAGGTTTCATCAGGTTCAGGGTCAGTCACAATTAAAGAGGTGTATCTCTTTCCACATAACAAATCAAGCAAAACTGTTATACAAGTATTTAGAGGAGATATAACCCTACAAATTTCATATTTTTAACTCTATCTAAATCAGCACATAAGGTCATCAAAATAGATAAAAATATAAAGACTGAGAAGATTTTGGTTGGTTGTGAACCAGCCCTAATGAAGGAGTCATAGTTCTTCACACACACCAAATTAAGAAAAACTGTCTTACATGCATTTAGATGGGACATAAACTATAACTTTAATTGCTTACACTTTCCCCAATTCCACTTATAGGTTTATGAAATAATGAGTGCAAAATTCTACTTTAACAATAAAACCAACCCAATCAGCTCTGTTTTTCTTAAGCTACAACCTCCATACATGAGCTCTACCTCAAATACTCCATAATTCTTACTAACCATGCATGATTAACATGTCATGAGGGAGTACTTTCATGTGGGAAGAAGATAAATTAACTCACCTATTTTCCCAAAATCGAAAAAGTTTAGGATTTCTTCCTAACTAGCTCACTTTTCTTCCTCTTCTTCTTCTTCTTCTTCTTCTTCTTCTTCTTATCCTTTCTTCCTTTCTTTCTTAGCTCTCTTCCTTTTTTGTACTCCCTCACATTTTGCCTCTCCAATATGATCCTAAAAGATGAAAATTTTAATCTGTATACCAATCCTAACAGGACAAAATCATGGTGTCTCACTAACATTGGTTGGAAGTTCAATATTCCTCTTTTAGTCCCTCTTCTTCACTCCTTCATCACCTCCATCCATTTCCTAATCCCCATATGCTCCTTATACTTTTAAATAATCTCTAAAACACCATTACTTATTATGTTATAATATGCACACAACATAAGGTAATTTGTCATGCAACTATAAAAACATTACATATATGTTCAAGTGTCCCAAATGCAATGGTACATGTGTCATCTTCATGCTTATCCCATTTATATATCTAAATGATCATTTATCCAAAGCATATGTTCATGTCGAATCACAAATCATTTATGCAATGAAATTTTCATGTGAGAATGGCAATAAATGAGGTTAGAGATGTTACAATGACATTGTATATTACCCAATCTATTTGCATGTTCGAGCTATCTGAGACTACTCACGTGAGTATACTCTCTTTTACTTCCTTATATCTTGGCTATGATGTCAGCTTCATTGCTAAAAATGTTTCCCTCTCCCTTTTTGCAAATCCCCCATATTCAGGTTAAGGCTATGGTTGATATTATCGCTATCCTTAAGAAGGCCATGACATAGCAGATGCACATTATGTAGGTTATGAAGAAAAAGAACCCACAACAAATGAAAAAGAAATGCATGCATGCATGCATCTTTATAGTTTGTGTTTCGTGTGTTTTATATCTTGTCCATCTTAACCCTCGTGCTTCTGGCAGAAGACGATCCAACATCTTAATTGCCAAATCATACATAAGGACCGGCGCCTAATGGAGGCTGAGGAAGAGATTGAGACCTTGTATTAGGCAACCATAGATAGGGGGTATGTGGCTACTAACGATGAGGTGGATTTAGAAGAGATACCTTCAGTCAGGGGGCAGGAAGAGCTAAGGTCGGGAGGCCCCCATTTAGTCTTTAGGATTTTCCTTTTTTTTTTTTCATTGTTGATATATTGCACAGTTGTACAGTTTTATTTGGTGATTTGAGAGTCCCAATTTTTGGATGTTTGCTTAGATACCAAGATTTCCTTAAGATGGATCGAGGTGACTTTGCCTCCATTTTTGTCAAAATTTGAAACTTTTGACTTTTAATTACAAAAACATGATTTTAGCTATTGATTCTGTATTTTGAGTATTTATTGAACCATTAGTCGATACTCGTTTATACATGTGTTTTTCGAAATAAGTACAAATAATGTTGAAGTCCAAAGTGTAAAAGGGAGTCTGCCAAAATTTTTTTAGAAGCTAGAGAGGTTGTACAACCTAAGATGAGGTTTGTACAAGATTGCTTAATGGTTGTACAAACTTGCTCAAAGACTGTACAGACCTACTAAACTGTTTACAACTATCAAACACTAATCAGTGTTGTCTCCTTCTATAATTACCCATTCTAAATATGCTCTTTACAATTGCCATTTCCAACTTCCAAACTGTCACGAGCATTTCTAAGGTCCCTCCCACCCAAAATCTAGCCTGATATACCATGAGTGGGTCTTTTAGCCTCTCGTTGCCTTTCTTTTGTCTGCCTTATCGCACATTTCCTATGGCCATCTTGCAATTTATAGGTTCCACTATCCATACCTTTCATTTTAGGAATATAGAGATTTTCCCTTTATTAAAGGAATTCAATGCTATTTTTTATTGTTGTGTCATAGCTGCAAACTAGATTATGTTGCCTTAGTTAGATTACCCACACGTTTAAAAGATGGAGTTATTAGACATGCGATATGAGGAAGTACCCCAGTACACATTAGGTAAGGAGAAAATTGTCATGACTCCACTTTCTCACTCTCTTCCCTTTTAGGGGGCCATACTCGAGCGACTTAAGCTCATATTATGATAGCCATTCTGATAGGCAGGTATTTGCTATAGAGGGAGGATGGGGAAATCAACCTACAAATTTAACCTCTTTTAGAGGGAGTTGAGTCAGGGAGGACCCTCATACCAACATTTTTAGGTGAGACCATTGTGGGTCTTGACAAAGTAGCTCTTGGTATCAGCGATTTTTTCATAGGGAGCTTATTTTCGCTTCAAGTAAGAACTCCTCTTGCAGTATCTTTTCTTTTGATTTTATTTTATTTTGACTTGAAAAATTTTTTTATATGCTTTAATTTTTGCCTGAACCGCCCTTGCGAGTTTTTAATCCATGGAGCTGCTCATTTTTACTTAGAAAGCCCTTTCAGGTTTTCAAACTAAAAAACATATTATTTAAATTTTTTAATTTTCATTTTTCTTTTTCTTCTATTTTTATATATGGCTATAATAGAGGTTAGGACTATTGGTTACCCCAACTATGGACTTGAAGCTTTATTACCTACAACACCACTCGAACCACCATTTATTGATGCTAGCTTCTACTAAAGTCAAGTAGGGGTAATCGATGTCATGCATCACTACCACTAACATCCGTTAGGGCTGCCCATGGTGGAATTTGTCACGTGTTACCCTAAGGACTTACAAAGACTATGTCATCCTTCCTGCTCTAGCCTTAGGGCACTTTATATGATCTTGCTTGGGTGTGCCACCAATGTAGTGCTTTTTAACTTAAGGTAAGTTCCTCTCTTCCTTCATTGAAGGTTCTTTGTCTCAATGCTTCTTAGATAGGATTAAGGCTACTTAGGCCAGTCATCACATCTATGACTTTTATATTGGTAGAGATCCATAACCTGAAGATGATGCAGGCTACATCGCAATCTTTGGAGTTACAGACATCTTCCCTATCTCATCATCTTTCATGAAAAAAA
Source organism: Omphalea diandra (assembly GCA_949677035.1). NCBI lineage: Eukaryota > Viridiplantae > Streptophyta > Magnoliopsida > Malpighiales > Euphorbiaceae > Omphalea > Omphalea diandra. The sequence continues at coordinate 14,544 of CATIWR010110704.1, forward strand.
AAGAACATCTCTTTTACATATGTAATTCTAGTTAAAAGCCATGTTTAATAGAATTTACTTTAATTATATGAACATGTTTCCTTTGGAAGTTGTGCTTAACGTGGACCATTTATATTTTGCATATTACACATTAATCCCCTAATGGTTGGTCACACTCTATCAGTTTTTACCTTATATTCATTTTGTCATTATTTTTTTCTTTCATTAATCTAACTTTTACCTAAGCCGCCCCTTTGAGTTTTTGACTTAGCGAGCTATTTTTTTATTTTTATTTTGCTTTATGATTTTATGCCTTAATTTTTGCCTAAGTCGCCCTTTCAAGTTTTTGATTTAGCGTGATACTTTATTTTTCTCATACTTTACACGAAGTATCCCTTCAGTCTGTCTAGATTTACTAGTTCAACAAACTCGTTCCCCTCCATATTTGATAATTTCACTACACCACCTTAATAGACTTATTTGACCATATAGGGGCCCTCCCAGTTTGGTTTGAACTTTCCTCAAGGATCTTAAGTTTGTGGTCGGACTGCCTTCAGGACTAAATTGCCAACCTTTATCATATGCAACCTAACCTTTTTGTTAAATGTTCAGGCCATTCTAGGTTGATATAGTTGGACGTGATACAAAGTCTATAGCTTTTTCTCTTGTAGCAAAGCTAACTCTTCAAATCTATTTCTCACCCATTAGCATTTAAGGACATCAAACTCAACCAATGCCTGTAATTGGCAATACTACCTTGATCGCATACACCAAAGAATATGTTGTCATTCTAATCGACGTCCTTATTGTAATTTGGTAACCCCATAAGGTGAATAGTAACTTCTCCAACCAATCCCTATATGTTTCAACCATCTTGGTGATGGTGCTCTTAATGTTCTTATTCATTACTTTAATTGCTCCATTAACTTACGACCTCTAAGGTGATAACTTGTCATGTGGTTCTCCATACATTTCCAAGATAGCCCATTTAATCTAAAAATGAACATCGTTATCTACAATAATGTGATGTGAAAGGCCATATCACTAGATAAGATTCTTCTTGATGAATCAAGCCATTTGCTTTGACTCAAATTTACTAAAGGCCTCGGCCTCTACCCACTTTAAAAAGTAGACTACTACCACTACAATGTACTTGTGCCTCCCGTAGAAGCTAGTTTGATGTCCCTAATCACGTCAATACCTTAAGTTGCGAATGGCCAAGGTTAAGTCAAATTCTACAATTTGATTGATGGAAAATGGTTGATGCTACCATGAACTTGGCATTTATGATAACTTTAAACCATTTGAATATAGTCTCACTCCATTGTGGTCCAGTAGTATCCTAACCATATGATTTTCTTCACCAATTCCTTCCTATTCATATGAGGACTATAAATGCCTACATGTACTTCATCCATGACTCTACCTGCTTCTTTCTGTACTAAGCATCTCAAATGAATTCCATCAGGGATCCTTTTGTACATCACACCATCATGGACTCTAAATTACGATGCCAATCTTCAAATTATCTTCTTATCTCTCTTTTATTCCCTTTCAGGGAATTCATCCTTTCTAGTACCGTTGCACGTTATAGTACCAAGAGCGATACTCCACCAACACTTGTACCAGTCTTTTGTCAACATAACATGGTTTCATAAATACACACGTAATAATAGGCTTCAACAACATCGTCTTTGGTCCATCCCAAATAGAAACCAACATTTTTAGACTGTCCACCATCACGGTCTCTTCCTATGGTAGGTGATGGAATATGACTTTGAAAATTTTGTATCATCCTTTTCAAATGCTCCAGGTACGAACTTAATTGCTTTTTCTTTAATTCCTACTCATCTGTCACTTGAGAGATAACCAATAATGAATCCTTAAACATTTCAATAGTTTTAAACCTCATTTGCATCAAAAGTTTTAGTCCATACACATAAGCTCTATACTCAACCTTGTTGTTGATTACCTTAAAGTCAAGATTCTTAGCCACAGGAAGAGTTCTCCTTCTAGTGAAATCAAAACTAGTCCTACACTTACTCGTATCTTGGTTACTGCCCCATTAAAGTACATTTTCCAACCCAGTGGCTTTATCGCACCTAATTCTTCGTTAGGAAACTAAGGAAGTTTTATTTCTCCTTCTTCGAGAGGTTGTCATGATAAATATTTCATGACTATTCATCCTTTGGTCTCTTTCCTAGTCACATACTTTATATTAAACTTAGTTAGCAGCATCAACCACTTAGCCAATCTCCCAATCAGAGTAGGGACCTCGTGTAGGCATTTGACAAAATCTAGCTTTGAGACCACCTCCATAGAGTATGACTAGAAGTAATGTTGTAACTTCTTTGTGGCCCACACTAATACTAGATAAGTCTTCTTCACCCAGTTATACTTCTCTTTATAAGATAAAAGCTTATTATTGGGGTAATACATGATATGCTCGTTCCCCATTTCATCTTCTTTAGCTCGTATTACCCACACAGAGCTTTTTTTCACTATTGTATATAATATCAAAGGGTTTTCTACGCTTTCAAGGATTTAGTACATATGGGTTAGTCAAATATTCCTTTATTATTTTAAAGGCCTTTTGACGCTATTCATTCTACTTCACTGGTCGATTCTTTCTAAACAACTTAAATATTAGTTCGCAGATAGGGGAAGTCTTACGATGATGATATAATGCAAACAACCTAAAAAACCTTGAATTTCATTCTTTGTCTTAGGTGTAGGCATGTATTGAATAGCTTTCACCTTGTCTAGATCCACTTCAATGCCTTTCTCACTTACTACATATCCCAATAACTTATTGGAGGTAACCCCAAACACAAACTTCTTGGATTTGACCTCAAGTTGTATTCATTAACTCTTTTTAGAAACTTCTTCAGGGCCTCAAAATTTTCTTCTTTTGTTTCAGACTTCAGCATTTTGTCATCCATGTATACCTTTTCCTCTTTATAGATTAAGTCATGAAATAAAGTCATCATTTGCTAGTATGTCGCCCCCACATTCTTCAACCCAAATGGCATCACTTTGTAGCAATACGTCCCTCACTTCATGATGAAAGCCATTTTCATCTTATCCATGATAGTTAATAAGGATCTGATTGTAGCCAGAAAACTCGTCCATAAATGAATACATAACGCATGTTGCGACACTATCGACCAACACATCGATGTAGGGCAATGGGAAGTCATCTTTTGAGTAGGGCTTATTCAAATCCCTATGATCCACACATATCCTTACTCTTCCATCTTTCTTTGATACTGGCACTATGTTGGCTAGCCATGGTGGGTAGTCCACTATTTCTAGAAATTTGGCATTTAGCTACTTCATGACTTCTTCTTTGACCAGTTGAGCCCATTATAGCGTCATCCTTTAGAGTCTTTGTTATATTCGTTTTATGTCTAGGAAGGTTGGAATTTGATGTTCTGCAATTCACCTGTCAATGATAGGCATATTTTCATACATCTAAGAAAAAAACCTCAAGTACTTCTTGAGTAACTGTCCAAATTTCTTTTGTTCTTTCAGTGTGACATACTAGCTATGAGCAAGATTTTTGGATCTTTTTGTATGCCAAGATTAAATGTAATGGTAAGAACAAAATTCATGTTAAATATGCTTATGAAATGATGCATGGTATGTACACTCCCATTAAGAAACACATCACACAAGTAAGCAAATTCATCATTCATTGCCTTAAACATAGAAAGAAATACATCATCATCTTCAAAAAGGTTGGAAACAAGAATATCAGTACTATTAGGAAAAAAAGCTTCTTTAGGCAGGTTGACAAGAGCTTCTTTCACTAGACCCTTCTCCCTTTCGTCCTTTCCCTCTTTACCAATTATAGCATTAAGGTCATTACATTGTTTAGAATCCCACCGTTTCTCTTCTTTTGTGCTAGCCATGGCTTTCACCACCTTTTCAAAGTCCTACTTCATCTAGTCATACCCTACCTCAATCTTTATAAAGCTCTCCCAAAGGGCCACCCTTTCTAACTCAACTTGACCCTGCCTCTCCTTATCATCACCCATGTTCTCTATGGAATTCACAATCATGTCTCTGATATCTACTAAAGTTAATTTAGTGTATGTACCTTCAATGAAAACTGGTATACCCCCATTCTGGATCTATAGGAGGAGCACCTTAATTATCAATCCCAAACTTATTTTTAATGAAATCAACACCTGTAGCCTAGATGTGTTATTTTATGGAGTATCACTCTTCCTCTTCCTCTTCCTCTAAGAGATTCTTCTTATAATTCCAAGGCCACATAGTTTGAGAGTCACATAACACTATAAATTGACCCGACTTTTGGCTATCCTATGTTCTTACAACTTATTTACTCTTATTCTTCCTTTTTCCTCTTCCTTTTGATGAATCTTGATAATTTCGATAGCGCAGTTCACTAATATCCAATTGAAAAAAAGGCTTTCTGAAGTTCATCTCCCCCATCCCTTAATGACTTCTCATCCTTAATAGCCTCTTGCTCATCCTTTTTAACAAATTCTCTTTCCTTTACAAAGAAATCAAATAGTGGTCCGCGAAGATCCTTTGCTTCCACTTTTGACCCATCACTGTGGTAGCGTAATCCTTTCCTCATAGTCTGTATAGGAATCTTTGAAAACTCTAGTATACCAATAGAATTCTTCCCTAACCCTTTAATGGGCAAAAAGTTCATGTTCTTCATAATACCCATCGCCTTCGGATCAAACCATATGTAAGTGACTCTAGCAACCTGGAATCCTCTAAGGTACAAAAAAACACGCTTCGCACTAGCACAATCTCCCCAACTTCTGCACAAATGGTCATAATCTCACCTTTATAAGGAATCTTAACTTTCTAATGAATAGTATAAGGTATACCACCCAGCAGACCACGATCTTCCCAATAATAATGAAAAAGTGATAGGAATGTCTAAGACCATAAACTCCACCATCACTTCTATGATGCCCATTTTCACTGAACACACCTGAAGTTGGCCTCTTATTATCATTATAGGCCCATATGATACTATCAGAAGCCTCCAAATCCTTTTCAGACAATCCAAACTTATGTAGGAACTTCAAAGGGCAAATGTTAATTCTAGATCCATCATCAACCATCACACGCGGAGTGTGCTTCCTTTTCACCTTGGCCTTAATAAATAAATCCAAATTATATTCTCTTCCTTTTAATAGCAAGTCTTCATTTGAAAAGATGATTTTCTTTTATGGGTGACTAATGCAATAATGTCTTTCAAAGTGGCTTTACTGGAAATGATCAATGTAGATAGGGCTTCAACTATGGCTTTCTTATGCTCTTGAGAAGTAATGGACAATTCCCACACATCGATCTGAGTGGGCTTTTTCATTAGCTATTTTTGCAATCGGGTTGTCATCATTCTTTTCTTTTATAATAAGTTTGTGTTGCTTCTTCTCAACTCTTGGTTCCTTAAAAGCTTCTTTTTCAAGATAGTATTTTCCATTGTGAGTTGTGTGGTTCACTTACCCCTTTTCATTTTTTTCATTGCTTTCCTCCCATAACTTAATCCTCTTTTTCACTATTGCCTCCTCTATTTCATCCTCTAAACTTTTTCACGGGTTGATAGTGTAAACCATGATAGTAAGATCCTTTGGTACTTTTGCAAAGGTAGCCATAACAACCTTTTTGGGTACCCCAAAATCTATCATAAATGTCCCTTGATTAGGAGGAGGAACATTATGATAGTTGGCGAAAGGGTTTCCTATTATACTCAACCTCCCTGAGTTTGGCATAATCATTTTATTGTCAATGAGGCCTTGAATCTCATGTGTCAACCTGTAACAATCATCGATACTATGCCATGCTCCCTGAGGGAAGGTATAATAAATGTTAGTGTCATTTCCTCTAAGTAATGGGTTAAGAGGTAGCCTCGACACTAGGGGCTTCAATACTTCCTTTTTCTATAACCTCTCAAATGCCTTGGAGAGGGGCATGCCCAAATCTATAAACTATCTTGGGGTCCTAACTGCATTTACAACAACCATCTTGCCCTCTTCAGCTTAAGGCTATGATGGAGCACTTCTTCTTCCCCTATATTGCGTCCTTGACTTAAATTCCAACTCTTCAACTAGCAATTTGACCTCTCAAAATTCCTAACCAACATCCCCTTACTTATGGTACTAATATCAGGTAACACGCCTCTGATAATCATCTAAACTTGTTTTATCTCAATGATCCTTATGGTTACCTTGGAAGTTGTCTTTTTCCACCTTCTGATATAGTCATTGAAGCTCTCACTAGTCTTATGCTTCAAGGACTCCAAATCTTACAACATGACCTCTAAGTCTGAATTACATGCATTGTGTTTCTTTAAAGCTTCTATTAGTTCCTTCCAATGTTCTCCAATGATCTTTAGCTAGTTAAAGTACTATGTCTTAGCAGACCCCTCTCATGACAATTCAATATCTATTGGAACCCTCAACTCATTCATAACTAGAATATACAAACAGTCGTGGTTCTTAGCATTCTGAATCCCTATAAACTTAGGGAGTTCAGGCATGCAAAAATTAGCTGGTAGCTTTTCAGGTTTGCAAGCCAATAATTCCTCAATATTTGGTCCCCTCTCGAAGCCTTTAACACCAAAGGCTTTTTCAATCTTCTCTAACTGTTTGGCAAGGTCATTCAATTGAGTGCTCTTCTTCTCACTCTCTACGGATTTTTTGAAACATAGCAGTAGTGCCCCCTACTTCTTTGGCGAGCTTACTCTCATGATACCCTTTCATTCCAAATAGATCATCATTAATCACCACAGGCTAAGGTACCTCTATCAGTGCTTTCCGTTTGTCATTCCTGCTAGCAAAGGTGTCCCCTCTCTTTAGAATCTGATTAACATGCTTGTTCACTTCCTTGATAATCCTTTCCTCCATCTTGCAATTAAAGTTAGCCATCGTCTTATCCAAAATCTTTGGTGGTATGGTTTATTCCATGATTGGGTCAATTCTTTAGCTTGGACTTGGCGTGTTACTTTTCTTAGCAAGTCAGTTGCCTTTCTCTTCCTTAAAGGTTTAAATGAAGCTATGATGGCTACAAGACAAATGTTATTAGTATGATGCATGTATGCATGATATGTGTGGTATGTACACACAATTGTCAAAAGATCCTTCAAACTTTATTCCTCACAAACATGAGGTCTAGTTGCTCTTTCTTATGAGGGTTCATGCTCCTCTACCAATAAGGGGTAGAGAACATACATTGTCACCTTGGACTAAAAACAATCGAAGTCTCAAAGATCATGCACATATATAAGCTAAAAAAGGAACCTCTTTACATTGATTGAAGAAACATATACATGAAATGTAAAATAATTCCCTTAATGAAGAGAAAGGGATATTTACATAAAAATCCTTTATAAAGTGAGGGATGGGATACAAGTATTTACATACGGGGATGATTACATCATGGGGAATGGGGTAATAATTGCACTTTACATTGGAGGTGTCTAACCACATTCTTTGAGAACTCCAACTCACCCTTTAGGAAATGCAAATAAAGGGGTACTCTATTCTAAGGGTGTTATTGACTCCGACATGCACCTAACAGTTGAGAGGGTTGTTATAATTGATGGCTCTTATAAGCTTGAAGGGCAATTGTTGTGATCTCCCATGTGATATTAGATATAATTCATAAGTTCAAACATAATTTCTTGATTATCATAATTTTGAAAGTTTGGAATATATATATATATATTAAAAATATAGGCTGTTACAATACTAATATTTTAAGCATAATATGAACTCAATAAAGATAACGAGTGATCATCATAAGATTCATAAGTCTAAGTATATTAGGATATCTTACTTGTTCTTAAATAACATTAACACATAAAATCTTATGCAAGATATAAATTCTTATGTAAGATCATAGGATTAATAGAAGATTGTCTTCTATTACGTCATTAAGTTGATAATTGATTTCAAAAAGTTACAAAATTTTCCTTTATATTTAATTGGATATTACATAATGAAACTATTGAATCACACTAAAAATTTTCTAGTGAAGGATTAAATCAATTCACTTTGAACATTTATGACAATTGAATGATCATGATTTGATATCATACTACTTTATTAATTGGTAAATTATTTATGAATTAGAGATATTTAATTTATCCTATTCAAAACTAGCAGGTTTAGAATTATAACTCATATTTGACATCTACATATTAGGAAATCTAGCTAGTCAAACAAATATTGCACTTGATAGGAGATTAAATGAGATCAAGTAATTGCAATTAATAAAATCCTTTTTTCTAAAATTAAAATGATTGTAAATACTTAATAAGTACAAGGGTCAAGTTAGACTTTAGTTTAAAAAGGCCTATAACTCAATATGATTAGTTTAAGAGGGCTACCTTTATATAAGACCATAAAGGGTCAACCATGAGGTATAGAGGACTGCCATTCAATTTTATGATTCAGAAAATCAACTAAAATTTCTTGAGTTGGGCAATTCAACCAAAGCAAGAACGTCAGGATTTAATCCAAATAATGATCTTTGTTGTCTCTAAGTCTCTCTCACAGTAATTATTCTTGTGATTCTCTTCTCATGTTGTGTAAATCTATAATGAAGAGCAAACAATTGTAAATGCTTGTGATTTGTTACAATCTTATGAGTTAGATTTATTCTTGGGGTTGTTCATTGCTTACTTAAGATAATCTTACTATTTCTTGAATAGATTGAAATTATGTTATGCATTAAAAATATTTTTGGATTGAAAATCATAATAATTTTAAATTTAACATTATGTTATGCATTAAAAATATTTTTGGATTCAAAATCATAATAATTTTAAATTTAATATTCTGTTACATTTTTAATTGAAATTACCTATAACTAGGTTTCCAACATCTTTTAACTCCAAATTGGTATTTGTGAAAAATTCTAGATATACTAGTGTTTTTGCTTGACTATTGTTATGCTTGAATCATTTAAGTTTGATTCAATTATCATTAAAAATTTAAATAAATTTACTTATTAATGTTAAGTTAAAATTTAACTAAACTCAAGTGTGTTCATATTTAATAAATTATTATTTCAGTATGATGTAACATTGTCTAATTTTAATATTTAGCAAATCAAGTTAGAATAATTAAAAATAGAATAACTTAAATTTTACTTGGAGGTGGCAAATGAATGAGTCAATTAAATTTGATTTGGATCATTTTTTTTTTTCATAGATTTGAGTTAGATCACTTTAAATTATGAGTGAATTCAGTCAAGTCATTAGGTGAAAGTGTAAAAAAGATTTTGCATAGTTTTTGAATTATTTTGAGATTTCATATTGAAATCTTTCATAATTTATTTTTTAAATAAAAGTATATTATTAAAATTCTTAAAATTAAATATTTTTATATTTTAAATCAAATTAAAATCAAATAACTTTTTATTAGGTTAGAGTAAAATTAGATTGATTAGATCAATTCATCGAATTGTATTCAAATTTGATTTTAAATTTTTGTAAATATTTTAAGTTTTTTAATTTCAAATTAAAACAGATTTCTTTTAATGGATTTTTAGCTATGTTTTGGAGTTGAGTGAAAAATGCGACGTCTACTTTCAATGCAACATCTACTCGAATTATTTACAAAATTTCAAAAATAGACACCCAGCTAGAGAATTATGTTGGCTTCTCTGACATTGTGGCTTGCCAATATCAGAAAATCATTGCTAAATCACCTGAAAAAATATAAGGCCTTGTTTTGTTATTTGCTAGAATGCCATAATATATAGCCGCCGAAAGAAAAGTCCTCCGCCTAGACGCACATACTCATTGTGGCGCTTGTTAGTTGTGACCCAAAAAGCGAAAGAAAAAGAAAATTAATGGCAGAGACAAACAACAATTACACAGAGACAGCCTCAAAAAATCATGAACCCAGCAAAGACCCACCACCACCAAAAACTTCCTCCTCCGGCCAAACAACCAAGAACGAAGACAATCCAAGCGACTACACAATCAGAGAACCAAAAAGGAGAAAAAATTGCCCCACAGCATTGGAAAAAATCAAACAAGTCTCGCTCACACCATCGCCGAATCAAAACTTTTCCTTCACTTTCGACACCAAATTCAGTGGGACTGCTCCACAATTAACTCCCAAATTCGGATCCTTCAATCAAGGGGAGGACATTTTAAAGGACAAAGAACCAGCAGCAGCAGCAGCTACTCCTCAAGGTGTTGCGGAAGAAATTTCTAAAACTAATTTGTAGCTAGATTTGACTCTGGATCTTTCTTTCTTCCATGCATCAATCGAAATTCCAAAACTAATAAAAAAATGACTTTTTTTTCTTGTTTATTAGACGCATCGTCAGTATGATAAAGTAGCTTTCTCTCGTTCCACTCCACCTTTGCTCACCCACCTACTTGCGGGTTTCTTAGCTTCCATCCACGTCCACAAGCGGGCTTCAATTATTGGGCTATTATTATTATTATTATTATTATTATTATTATTAAGAAGGATTTAACTCCCAAATTTATCATACAACCCGGTTTCGTCTCTCGTTTTATAAAAATAAATTAAACTTTTTGTTTCACTTCTATTAAACTCAATAGTCACTCTTTTAAATATTTATGAAATTTGTATCAATTAAAAACAAATCAGTCAATATAATTTTTAATACTCAAACTATCCTCATTTATCTCGCAATATGTTATCTAGTTTTCAGAAACTAATTTAAAAAATGTTAAACCAAAAATATTTTTCTGAAAAGAATTTAATTTAAGCAACTCAAAATTTTGTCATGAATTAAATTTTTTGAGGATAGATAGAAAAAAAATCATGAATTCTATTTATAAAAAAAAATTCCTCAAAACATAGTTTGATATTTTGAGTTGTTTATGATCATCTGATTTGATTTATCACTTCCTGGACCAAACAAAAATATTTAGAAAAATTCAACCAATAATCTTTGGTCTACTTGTGTTTCCATAAAATTTATTTTTGTACACAAGAAGTCAGCCCCACATAATAATTGAATTAACAGATTTTAATGCAATGAACAAAATGGAAACAAAAATGAAAGAACCAATAAAAAATGAAAAAAAAAAAAAAAAAAAAAAAAAGGAAGAAAAGCAATGGTGAAGTAGATCGGTGATGAAGGCGATAACAACAGGATAGAGAATAGCCAGAAGGAGTCGCGAGTCTGGTCCGAGGTTCTGAAGTTTTTCAATATTAGAAGGATTGGAATCGGACCAAATGGTATAAAGAATCAAAATTAGTTTAATTTAATTTTTTAATGTTATTTAATTTGTTATTTTTTATTTAATTCAGTTTGATTCCGATTTAATGTAAATTTATTTTTCAAAAATTTCATAATGATAATTCTTTTAGTACTTTTTTTTCATACAAATTATCCTCTTAAATATTATATAATATATTATAACATAAAATTATTTATTTTAAATGCATAAAATTAACAAAAATATAGTTTTATAATTATTTTAAAATTACATTAACTAATATTTAAGTATACAATATATATATATATATATATTTATATATATATATATAAAGTTAGCACATGATTTATGACAAATTAATGACATACTCCTAATTGATAATACATAACCAGCTACAAAAAGAGAATTCACCTATGGATGTCTTTATTAAAACTAGATTGCCTTGGCCCACCCGTATTTTTCTTTGTCACTAAACTTGCACCATTAGAATTCACAACATACTCCTTGAAGAGAATGCACAGCTAATTGCTAACACTTGTCTATTTTTCAGTTGTAGAAAATGCATCAAACTTTCAAAAACAAAACTTCACAAAATCCAATTTATATAGTGCATCAAAAATCACTGTACAAAAAAGTATGACATTGTAGGAGTCCCAATACTTTTCAAATTTAGATAACATTCTTTTAGCCATATCACCTATGCAACAATCTAAATTGCCCTTCTCTTCTAGCAAATATAGCTGAATTTTTCAAATATTGATGAAATACAAATTTGCAATTGGATATTCAGTTGCAAAAAAAAGATTTATAATATCATAAAAAAGTTTCAATACATTTCAAATTTTTTCGACTTTATCCCACTCTTCATATCTCAATTTTCAAGGAAAACTTGGATCCATAACAACCAATGTATCTAAAGCACATGAATAAGTAATTTCCCTATCAAGAAGAAAGTATGTAGGATTTCATCTAGTGGGTTAAGACTTTTAGAATAAAAACGATCTACTTTCTGTTCACATTCATCAAATTTTAATTATTTTTACTCTAATCCTGTCACATGTTTAACTGTCTTTAATCTTATAAATAGATTCATTAATCACCTTCAACATTTCTTGGACAATAAGATTTAAAACATGAATTCCATAACGAACATGAAAATATTGACCCAAAGAAATCAAATCACCATACATGTTGAGTTGATTGCACAACAAATCTTTCATATTATCATTGACTCTTGCATTTGTCTGTGGTTGTTGTAAAAATTGTGTTATCAATACCCCAAAATTTTAGCAACTAATAAGCCTTTTCGAACAAAACAATTAATGTTTGTGGAAGGGCAACATAAAAAAAATTCAAAATTTTGCTACACAACGTCTAATTTTTATCAACATAATAATCAGTAAGACATAAATATCCTTGAATAAGACATGAAGTCCACATATCACAAGTTAAACAAATTATACCATGAACTTCCTTCAAACTATGCTTAAGTTTAGCCATCTCTCCCTTGTATATTTTCAAACAATATGCTTTAGTTGTATTCCTACTTATTGGTTTAATATCTCCATTTAAATAAATATGGAGGTCTCTATTTCCTTGATGCTCAACATAAGTAAAAGAATAATCATGCCTAATGATAGTTGAAGCAACATGTTCCTTATAACCTTCTTCATATATATTTTTTTTTTTGGGTTATTCCTCCTTTAATGGTATTAGTGCGACTAGAACAAACATGTAGATGGTGTTTAAAATTTGAATTGCCATAGTTTGAATATGCAATATACTCCTCATAACAATCTTTGCACTTACTTCTTGCTTTTTTTTTTCTACATATTATGATCGTGGAATGATGTTAAAATCATTCCAAACTATAGAATTTGTTCGTCGTATTTTAGAGGTGATTATAGAGCTACTTTTGATGTTAATGTTGTCATAATCACTTTCAGTTCTCTCCACTTATGTTGCATTTGATTCCATAACTTAAAAAAAAAAAAAAATACAATGCAGGGCAATCAATAACTTATAATTGCTATTTATGAAAAATAAATAAATTTATAATTATAATCTTAGATTTTCTATATTTAGACAACTAAAAAAAGGTTGCACTTTTATGAATTTAAACACTCAATTATCAAATTAATAACTCAAAGAATAAATTTACTATTTTATTTTTTTAATATGAGTGGATTAATACATCAGCTACTAATAGATTAATACTAATATAGAAATTTTATGAAAAAGAATTATGAAATTATAATAACAGACAACACTCAAGACATCACATAATGGTAGAGAAAAATTAAAAACTCCACCATAGTGCTTGAGGAGTCCTTGGCCACCAGGCCAAATGGATAGTATATAGGTTTTTTTATTAGTTATTTACGTTTTTTTTTCTTTCTCCAAAGATAGTATATATTAATGAAAATTTCTTTATTAAGAATTTTATGTTGCTTAGATAATAGAAAATTTTTATCCTTCTAAACATGGCTTTATATCACTAAATCAAAATATTAGTTTCTTACTTTAATGTCATTTATAAGCACTCATTTGATCAATGAATTACTAACACATTACAATTATTCGATTACTAACAAAATGGCGAGCAATTAAAACATCAAACAAGTAATATATATATATATATATATCACCTCTTAACTAGACCTAGAGAAACTAATGACAGTTATAAAATTCTACATTACTCAGTTATAGTGAACCATATATAGTTATCACATTCTCATCTTTTATTTATTAACATGTGAAATAATCATATATAGATATCACATTAGTGAACCATATATAAATATCACACCACACCAGGCTTGGATATATAAGTTTCATTCTGAAATTCCACTCTATTCTACAATTCAAGCACTTAAAGAAAAGAAAAAAGTGGGTAACAAATAGAAAACAAACAATTTTGTCAACAACTAAAAAAATACATAGAAAAAGAAAGAGATAAGAACAAAAACATTAGTAATGCCAAAACTTGGACCAAACCCCACAAAATCACTTCCAAAACCTTTACTAAAAATAGAAAAGGTAAAACGAGTAACCAAGTTGCTTATAACATTACACATATACAGAAAAAGAAGATACACATACACATACCCAACAAAAGAAGCAAGGTGATCAATAAATAACAACAAAAAAGCAACAAATTGAAGCCAATTGTAGCAAAATATTAGAAGATTAGAAGAGCAAAGTTTGTTACCTATGTCGAAAGAGCACCAATAAGCTTCTTCAGGGTGTAAGAAAGAAGCGACTACCAGAGCAAAACGTGTCGAGGAGGAGAGCAGCCGGAGAAGAAGAAAAATGAAGAGGAGAGTAGCCAGAGAAGAAGCTATAGAACAAAGAAGAAAATTTGGGTTGCGTGGTTCAAATCCTTAACTGCAGCAGAGAAAAGAAAAGAAAAAACAAATTATTTCTCTGGTTTTTCCCCTCTACACGCATCATTTTGTGCTCAAATGTATCAGTAGGATTATGTAAAGTTTAGATTTTCACTCAAAAGGCCATTGGCCCATAATGCAGAAGTCCGGAGTTCGTGAAAAAGGAAACAATTTTATCGATTTCACCGAGTTCAACCATGATCTCAGTCTGATTATGCTAATGAACCTGTTAAAAAGGAAATTCTATTATACTAACTTTTTATGTGTTTTTTTATAATTATTATGCCAAAAGAATTTTTGAATTTTATTTGGTATATATTTTTTGAATTAATTTATATAAATTTATTTATGACAAAATTAATAAATACATAAATAATTTTTTATGATGTTCTAATACATTTAAATTTAAAATAATAAAAACATATATTTTTCCCCATTTTGAACTAAATTGGTGTGCGTGTGTATTAAAGTACTTTTTTTTTAAGGGAAATTGAATTAGTATAGGTATCAGTGTTTTTCAAAGGTGGCAAACAAGGTAAGGTTGGGTTCTTTCAAGGTTGAGTCATTTTTGAGTCGATGTGTTTTTTAGGCCGGGCTGAGTCGTCTAAATTTTAAGTAGATTTGGATCACCCATCAGATTTGTGCATGCAATAAGAATTTCATATTGGATTCGAATTTACTCTTAAAATTAATATTTTAAGTCAAATTGAGTCATTTATTGTTCAAATTTAAAATGTTCATTTGTATTTTTTATTATTCATGTAATATTTTCTTATAATTTGTTAAGAGAGAAATAATAGTTCTGTTAAAAAATTATTTTTAGCCAGATAGATTTATAAAAAATGAACCTTAATTAAAATTTTTTATTTTTATTTAAATACTTAATAAATTAAATGTAATTTATTTTTTTAAGCAAATGATTATGTATAATGAAAACAATTGAATTAAATTTACATAAAATTATTTTCAAGTCATATATCGTTATTTAAATTAATTTTACAAATAAATATATAATGTCCAATGATAGAAAATCACTCATTATACACTTTTTTTGTATTATGATAAAAATTTATATGATAAAAATGGATTTGTCTTAACATGTGATTTTATTGTGATAAAAATAAAATTTATTACAATTATTAAAAAAAATAAGTAAAATTGTGACAAATTTATTTTACGTATTAAATAATTTAAAAAATCATGGCAAAAATTTAAATTAATTACTCAAAAATTCTAACATTTATGTGATTTTAAATTGTATCTAAAATTTCGAATTTAGTCAATTCATTGTAATTTGATAAACTAATTGTAGTTCTACCTCAAGTCAAAAACATAATTTAGTAAAATGTATTTAGACTTAGATGACCCATTTACTTTTTCCAATTAGTTCAATTAAATCAAAAATTAAGTTTACGACTTAACTAATCTACTGTTTTTAGTTTTATTCAATTTTATTTTATTTTTACTTAATTAAATTTATTATATACTTATGTATGATGAATTTTAATTTTATAATCAAATTTAAATTTTAAATTTTATAATTAATAAAATTTTTCAATCTCTCATTTTTTTAAAAACATTTTCTCAATCTTCTTAAAAAATTAATTTTATATTTTAAATCATAAAAATTTTAAACTCTTCAAATAACAACTTCTAAGAAATATATAAAAAAATCAATGGCATGAGTTTAATTAAGATGATATCTTTATTTTTTTTTATTCAATTTAATCTCATTTTTTCTTAATTTAATTTATTTTGTATTTTTAGATTATGAATTTTAAATTTTTATTTAATTTAAAAATAAAATTTTAAAATTTAAATTTATAATTCATAAAATCTCTCAATCTCTCCCTAAAAAAATTGATAATATTTTAAATAATAATAATTTAAAATATTTAAATAAGTTTTTAAAAAAATATTTAAAAAATTATTTACATTAACTTAATTAAGATGATACTTTTATTTTATATTCAATTTAATCCCCCTTTTTTGCTAAAATAAATTTATTTTATGCTTTTATGTGAACATTTTTAATTTTGTATTTAAATATGTAAATTTTTGCATTTTAAATTTATAATTCATAAAATCTCTCAATTTCTCCTTTAAAAATTTTTTTCTCTCAATTTCTCTTTAAAAATTTAATTTTTCTATTTTAAATAATAAATTATTTAAATAATTTAAAATAAAAACTTTATGAAATAATTAAAAAATATCAATTACATGAGATTAATTAAGAAGATGCTTTTTTTTATTCAATCTAATCTTATGTTTTAATTAATTAAATTTATTATATACTTTTATTTCATAATTTTATATTTAAATTTTAAAAATCTAAAAATTTTGAAATTTAAAATTAAATTTGTAATTTATAAATCTATCATTTTAAAAAATTTTCTTTCATTCTCTCCTTTTAAAAATTAGTTTATATACTTTAATAATAGATTATTAATTAAATAATCTAAATGTTTTTTGAAATAAATTTTTTTCTTTTTTATTTTAATTATTCTACCTTTTATATGTTTAGTAATAAAATTTTTATTATTTTATATTGTCATTAGATTAATTGGGTCAGGTCACGGGTTGACCCTTTCAAGTCAATTCTGACTCAACCCATCGAATTAACCATTACTCGACCCAATCCAATCAAAAAAATTTCGAGCCATTTTGGATTTGGGTCGAATTTTGTATCGGCTCAGCAATTGCCCGCTCTAGTATTTTTTTTAATAGATAGGTCAATTTTTATTTTCCATTGTATAATTAAATTATTGTATATTTCTTTTTTTTAAATAACTTATCACACCAAATAAGAAAGTATAATTTAGCACATGCTAAGGTACAATAAATTTTAAAATAAATTTATTAAAACTAAAAAATAATATATTTTCAATAAAAAAATAAAATTAAAGTTGAAGTTGAATTTAATTTTATTAAATTTATTTCTTTGATATTATTATTAAGTCAATTGGGTTGGGTCACTAGTTGATTCATTTCGGGTATGTTTTGACTTGACCTATTAGGTCGACTCTTATCCGATCCAAAAATAAAATCAATTTTAAATTAATATAAGTTCAGTTTTAATTTGGTCTCGCACTTCTTTTATATTTTCGATCTAATACTTATTTCGATTCGATTTTTAATTCGATTTGAAAAACTCTAAAGATTATACTTAGCCCTTGTGGCAAAAAAAAAACAAAACCAATCGAAAGTGGCAATGACGACGCCTCTATAGACAGTCTGATTTGAGGCGGCAACAATGCATATGGATAGCAGCGATGCAGGATCTCCATAGAGGTCTTGTCTAGTAAGTGGATGAGAAAGAGCAAATCTAGGCACGTGACTATTGAGTGATGAAGAAAAAATAAAAAATCTAGTTTTTGTCGATAAAGTAGAGAAAGAAATGTAAGATAGAAAAATAGAGATAAGGAAAATGTTGTACTTTATTTTATTTTATTTACAAATATTGATAATTTTAATAAAAGAATCTAAGAAATTAATGAGAACAAAAAACACAATATTCAAATTTATTTTTATAAAATAAGAAATAAAACAATATATTAGGATAAACATGAGAAGTAAAAGAGAAAGAGTAATTTCTTCTATATACATATAATAACATCATAATTTTATTATAAATATGTTATTCACATTAGTTGGAGGTCCAAAGAAAAATTAAGCACAACTCTCAAAGTCTAAATTGCCAGTAAAAAAAGAGAAATTTTGATAAAAATTGAAAGTGAGGCAGTAAAGTGATAAACTATCTAATTCACATTGATTTCTTTGAAATAAATTATATGAGAAAACATAGAAAATTTATCATAAAAATTTTTCATTTTAGTAATAAAATTCTCTTATTTAGAATAAATGTTAAATTAATAAAGTAAATTAATAAATTTATTTAATTTTTAATCAAATTATTTCTTTTTTGAATTGAAAGAATATATTGTTTTAAATATAGTATTTTCAAACAAGAAAATCATTAAAATAGAATTCATTTATTTTCAAATTTTATTAAATTTGAGTTTACAAATATGATTATTCTATAATAGTCTTATAATAATAAGGATTTTAAATTTTTGTATGAGACAATAAATAAGTGATCAAACACACTGTATAAACTATCCACACATATTTGTCAAACTATAGTCTCTATTGAGTCGTTTAGCTTTACTTCTCATATTTACAAACTTCTTAAGCAATCAATACAATTTCAATTTATGCCTAAAGCTCTCTCTTCTTTCATGAGCATTTATCATTCAAAACATCATTGTTAATTTTTCTAAAACTGTATTAATGATGTTGAACTTTCAATGTTCTAATTCTTATTTTAATTATTACAAAAAAAAGGTTTATTTATCTAACCTTGTCCATATATCTTGAGTTTGATCTTACAAGCCCCTCATTCAATATCTTAATATATTTAAGCAAAACTAGTTAGCAAGATTAAAGTCTTGGAGTTGAGAAGAAGAACTAGATAACACAATGATCATTGTGAGATTATAATGCACATTGAGTAAGATCAAAAAGCATTAAAGGATCTAAATAAGGATTGAAAAAAATAAGTGAAAGTGGCTAAAACTTTCTGTAAGCCTCAATGATGGTTGAAGAATGGACCAACGACTGTTGAACAAGAATAACAAGCATTGAAGAGCAACTAATGATGGTTGAAAAAGCCATGCAAAATTGTCCAACTCTTTTTGTGTCCTAATGATAGTAAATTAAGATAGTAATGGGCGTTGAGATGAAATCAACGTGAGTGGGCAAGATCTAATAAACATTTAAGTTATACCTTAAGTCAGTCTAAAAACCAAAGTTAGAAAACTTAATGATGGTTAACATTCCAATGGGTCGTTGAATATCCTCAATGACTATTGAGAATTCACAAGAAATATTATTGATTTAGCTAATCTCAATAAACTAAAGTCAATGACTATTGAAAGGATCATATGGGACATGGATGTAATTCAATAGGCATTTTACAAATTCAGCGATGATGGACAAAAAGAAAGAAATGACACTCAACGAACATTGAAGCAAGACCAACTAGGCATTGAATTTCTAATGACCATTAAATATGGCCAATGACCACTGACATGGACTAAAATGGCTATATTGATAATTTGACAGGTTTGTGCCTACTGGATAGTTTTTTTTTCTCCACCTATATAAGGACATAAACTTCAAATTCCAAAATAGAGAAGCTAAAAAAGCTAGAAAAAACAAAAGTCTATGTGATAAAGCTATAAAAAGTGATTTGAAGAGTTCAAAGTTCAATTTTTAAACTAAGTGTCCTTCAAAAGCTTATGAAAGTTATTCTTTGAAAATAGAAGAAGACTATTATTGGTACATCATTAAGATCAATCTCTAACTCACTTAAGCAATTTAAAGTGGTAACATCTTGCTCGTAAAAGGGTTTAAGTGTGAGAATATTCTTTCTACCCTACTTGTACTTCTTATGTAAGGAAAACTCTTAGGCTAGAGATAGAATCTTTAAACCAATTCTTTGTGAATGGTTTAAGATAATATTTTGCAAACTATCTTGGTTTAAGGCTTGGATAGTGCTTGTAAACTTTTTATGGCAGGTTTTTAGGTGGTACCCAAAAATTCACCTTATAAAGGCTTAAGTGGTGCATATGCAAATTCATTTGTGTAAAGGTTTTCAATAGCAGCTAGAAAGCTATTAGTTAGTGAAAATCTCTAGTGGATATAAAGAAGAGGGCATAGGCTTAGTTTGAGACAAATGTTTAAAATTTTGTGTCTTTATGTGATTGATTATGTTCTCTATTCTTGAAAAAGATTTTAAACTTGTCATTACCCTATTTAACCCCATTTAGGGCATCTTGGAATAACTTGTGGTATCAAAGCTAGTCTCTTCAATTAAGATTAAGTGTAAAGAGTAAAGATCTAATGGCAAGTCAAGAGGAATCTCAATCAATCCACAAGCTTTCATTCTTTAAGAGTGATGATTATGCCTATTAGAATAACAGGATGGAGATCTTCCTAGATGGTAAGACCATTGAGACCATAAATCCTACATTATTGAAGAAAGAAGAGAAGTTCCTACTTAGCTAGCAAGAGATGTTCTAGTCCTACAAAAGAATAATGAGTGGACAATAAAAGAAAAGAAGGAAAACCTTAAGAATAGAAGGGTTATGCATGTCTTATTTTATGCATTCCATAAATCTCAATATGCCAAGCTGTAGATGTGTTGTTCTATAAAGGGGATTTAGCATACTCTTTAAACATAACATGAAGAAACAAGTAAGGTGAAAGAGAAGAAGATACAAATGCACACATATAAATATGAGATAATTTGCATACTAATCTAATGCGTCCATCACTAGATGTTCAATAAGTTTATAAATATTACATGGACTCTTAAAGTATTAGGGAAAGTTTACTTTGATGAGGGCATGATGGCAAAACTGCTAAGGACACTTCCCAAAAAGAAGTGGGAAGCAAAGAGGACTACTATAAAAGAGGCAAACAAGCTAGAGTTTGTAACTCTATATGAGCTTATGGGAAAGCTATTAGCTTATGTGGTTACTTTAGAAGAACTAGTGGGAGTAGAAGGTCTTAGAAAAAAAGACTTGGCTCTTAAAACCCTAGAAGTATGTACATAAAGCCTTTCTACCTCTTCATTAACTTATTATAATGAGAGTGATGACTGCAGTAAAGATGATAAATTAGCTTTCATCACTAATCAAGTGAAGAAGTTATTGATAAATAAGAAAGGAAAGATATGGAAGGAACACAAGAAAAGGAGCTCTAAAAGCCAAACATCTAATATGGATGTAATAAAAGAGGACATCTCAAGATAGATTATCTAAAATAAAAAAAGCATAAACATTCATCATGGAAGCATAAAACTAAGAAGGGGAAAAAAAGCCTTTAAAGCAATATGGGATGATATAAGTGCTTTAAAAGATAAAAGCTCAAAGGATGAGAAAGAAGTTGCCAGTCTATATTTCATAGCTATAGAATGAGACTATCCTTCCTCAAATGAGTTTGTTGGACTAGGTTATTCAAACCTAAGTTAAGACTCTCTTTTGATCTTGACAATATAGATTGAAAGTTCTAATATCAATTTTAAGTGTTCTTTTTGTAAATATTAAGATAGAATCTCATTGGAAGTTGAATAGGAGTGATTAGAAGCAAAAAACTCAAAGTATGAAAATTTGCTTTTGAAATTAGTGATTGTGAATTTCGAAGTGACAACGAATTTTGAAAAAAGTGTTGTTGAGATTCAAAAGTTACGACCACAAATTAGTAAAACAACATCTCGATATTAGACATACAATTTCATGATGACAATTGCGTCCAAAAAGGAAAATAGCGACTACGAATTTTAAGATCCGTTAGAAAGATCCAACGACTAGTTTTTGAAGAGCTTAATAGTTTCATGCCACGTGGACTAGCCATTAGACACAATTCAAAAATAGTGACTGTGAATTTAGTCTCAATCGTGAATTTCATCTGACAAGCATTTAATGAAAGATATGTTTGGCATAACTTGAAGATTTAGACATAGTTTCTTTGTAATATCTCTTTTGTGGTTATTGCCTATAAATACACCATGAAATAGACTTGAATGTAAAAAGATAACCATTTGATTATGCTAAAACTCTTCCAAAGTTAATTCTTAACTTTAACTCTTTATTTCTTTATACATAGTTTGGTATGAGCTTTAAACACTTTGGGGTGGGTTTAAGAGTCAACCCTTATTTAGAAAACTCATATTTAGGTTTGAGAGTGAGCCTTTGAAAACTTTTGTATAGGTTTAAGTGTTAATCTTGAGAAAACACTTTTAAGGTTTGGTGTGAGCCTAAACACTAAGTTGAATGTGAGCTTGTAAAACACTAGTGATTGAGTGAAACACCCAATTGGTGAATTGGAGAGTAGATGTAGGGTTGGTTAATACCTGAACCACTATCAAACTCTTGTATTCATTATTCTCTTACTCTTTCTCTAATCTTTCATCTTTGTGAGCTTCCTCTAAAATCAAAAGTTCAAATCTACCACTAATTCAATCCCCCTTCTTGGTGCATTAAGGCCAACAATTGGTATTAAATCCAAGTCTCAATTTAAGCCTTAATTATGTGAGAAAAGATCAATGGCACAATAAAGATTCCACTCTTATCTTGATCCCCATTTTGATGGTGATGATTATGCTCCTTGGAAGTATAAAATGGAGATCTATCCTGATAGCGATCTCATCAACTTATGGGATTATATACTTAAAGAGTGTAAGCCTCCAACAAAGATGGTTGAAGAAGTAGAGGTAAAAATTGCAAGAGAAGAATGGAGTGAAGCACAAAGGAAGGAAAATGGGAAGAACAAGAGAGCAATTGCTATTCTCCTAAGCTCCATGTCAAGAGAAGAAATTAGAAGAGTCCAACATTACCAAACTATACATGCCATATGGAAAGCACTAGAAAACTATCATGAGGGTAAAGTCTTGTGAAATCAAGTAGGTTGGAGATGTATATGATAGAGTGGGAGCTCTTCATGTTGAAAGACCATGAAAGCATCTCTGAAAAGACAAGTAAACTCTTCTATATTGTCACAAACATGAAAAAGTTTGAAATGATTCTTACCAACTATAAGGTAAATACTAAAATCCTCAAATCTATTCCATTGGATAAATTTGGTGCAAGAGTATGTAATATTCAAGAGTCCAATCCAGAGATTGGGAAAGTGCCAATCGATGCCCTCATTAATAAATTTCTCATTCATGAGATGGCTCTCAAGAAGGATAAAAAGATGAAGAAGCTAAGAGGATAAAAAGATAAAAAAGAGAAGAAAACTTTAGCCTTTAAAGCTCAAGAAGATTATTTAGGCTCAAATGACTCAAATGAAAGTGACCATTTTTTGCCATTTTTATCCCTTTTCCTGGCCTATATAAATCCCTCAAACAATGTTTCTATTCAGTCCTACTAAAAATCTTCATCTCTTTTCTTCCTAAAAGTCTTTATCTCTCTTCTTCTTTACTCTAAAAAACCTTCAAATCTGTTTTCTTTCTCAAATGGCCTCCAAGAAAGCCTCAAGAGTAGAGAAGGGCAAGGCAGTAGCATAGCCATTTGGACCATTGGCTCTACACATGATGAAAAGGATCATGAAAGAGGAGAATGATCGATACAAGGCAAATGCCTCTCAGATCATCCTATCGAACAATATCCCTTCCACTTTCCTTCTCGAGTCACTAAGTATCATAGACGAGTTCCATGCATTTCTTTCAAACCTAGGATGGAACAAATTTATTTTTTGTGACGAGCCTAGATATGAGGAGATCGTGCAAGAATTCATATGTACCATGATTTTAAATCAGAGAGCAAAATCTTGCGTTGGCCAATACGAGTTAGTATTTTGAGCCTTTGGAGACCCTTTTTTCATCACCTTCAAATAACTTTCTAATCTGTTTAATCTTTAAGTCGAAGATGACATTCTATTCATCATCTCCACTCCTGTTGTCATCTATTTCGAGTTCTGGTCAAAAATTTCTATCGTGACGAAACATTACCCCAAAACCTCCTTAGCCAAATACATTCGAGCCCTACCTTTTTGGCTATTTCATCATATCATCATCTTCTCTGTTAATATAAGAGGAGATGGTAATGAAAAGGTATCCCAAAAGGATCTTGCTTTCCTTTTTTGTCTTACCAAAAACAAACCTATTCAAACTGGCCACTATCTTATGGATCAATTAATCCACATGAGTACCAAGCTTAAGATTTAGTTTTTTCTTCCTTCCTATGTCACGACCATCTATCGATACATGGGTGCTCTTAATGAGGAAAATGAAAAATTCCTCATTAAGAAACTTTTACCTTCATAAAATTTTTTGGACCTCCCCTACTTTATTAATGCAAAAGCTATTCACCCTGATTCTTACTCATACACTTTGGGTGCTTTTGGAGCCAAGAAACTAAAATCCTCCCAAGCCTTTAAAAGAAAAAGGTTTGTCATTGAACAGGGAGTCCAACTTATTCCACCTCCTTAATCTAAACCTAAAGCCAAAATCTCTCTTGCCTCTATCAATAGGAAATTAGAATAAATGATAAGGATGCTCAAGAGATGATTTCTCCTCCTTTCCCATTTACATCATGATTTGGTGGACTTATAGGAGAAAGTAGGTGCTCCTCCCTACCATCTTTTGGACTTTGAGGAGGACACGCTGGAAGAGGAGGACAACCAAGAGGTTGAGGAGGGTGATAAAGCTAAAGGTGGAGGAAAAAATGAAGACTTTGATGATTATGGAGACGATGACAATTCTCATATCTTTTAGTTTGTGTTTAGTGTTTCTTTTTTATTTTTTTTATGTTCTTGATGTAAAGTTGTTGATCCCATAACATATTAAATAAATAAAAGTGTTTGTTTTATCATTCATTGTCTCAAATATTATGTGATTCCACCTTATATGTTATCTTTATTATTTTGCTCTCTATGATTAATCTATCTCAATTATACACCTCTTTTACTTTTTAAATCTTTACCTTCTTTTTGATCTTGCCAAAGGGGGAGAGAATAACATTGAAAGAAAATGAGTATTTTGTATGAGAAAAGTATAAGTTGAGGGGGAACAAGTTCTATCTTAGAATACTTAAAAATTATTGACTAGAATCCTTTGATTATTTTTTAATTGTCTGATCTTTGACTATCCCAACTTCACAACTCAAGCATTTATTTTTTTTAGGATCAATCTAAGTTGTCAAAATCAAAAAAAGGGAGAGATTGTTGGACTAGGTTATTCAAACCTAAGTCAAGACTCTTTTTTGATCTTGACAATATAGATTGAAAGGTTATAATATCAAGTTTAAGTGTTGTTTTTATATATATTAAGATAGAATCTCATTGGAAGTTGAATATGAGTGATTAGAAGCAAAAACTCAAAGTATGAAAATCTGCCTTCGAAATTAACTATCACAAATTTTGAAGTGACTAGGAATTTTGAAAAAAGTACTACTGAGATTCAAAAGCCGCGACTGAGAATTTTGGTGAAACAACATCTCCATATTAGACAAATAATTACACGGTGACAATCACGTCCAAAAAGGAAAATAGCGATCACGAATTTTAAGATCCATTAGAAAGAT
The DNA here is from genome assembly GCA_949677035.1 of Omphalea diandra. Lineage (NCBI taxonomy): Eukaryota > Viridiplantae > Streptophyta > Magnoliopsida > Malpighiales > Euphorbiaceae > Omphalea > Omphalea diandra. The sequence continues at coordinate 40,202 of CATIWR010110704.1, forward strand.
CCAACGACCAGTTTTGAAAGAGACCAATAGTTTCATACCATGTGGACTAGCCGTTAGACACATATCAAAAATAGCGATTGCGAATTCAGTCTCGACTGTAAATTTTGTCTAACAAGCATTGAATGAAAGATATGTTTGGCACAACTTGGAGATTTAGACCTGGTTTCTTTGTAACTTCTCTTTCGTGGTTATTGCCTATAAATATACCACTAAATGGTCTTGAATGTAAGAGGATAACCATTTGATTGTGCCAAAACTCTTGCAAAGTTAATTCTCAAATTTAACTCTTTATTTCTTTATACATAGTTTGGTGTGAGCTTTAAATACTTTGGGTTGGATTTGAGAGTAAGCCCTTGTTTAGAAAACTCTTATTTAGGTTTGAGAGTGAACCCTTAGAAAACTCTTATATAGGTTTGAGTGTTAACCTTAGGAAAACACTTGTAAAGCCTAAAACACTAGTTTAAGTGTTTACCTTGGGAAAACACTTATAAGGTTTGATATGAGCCTAAACAATATCTTAAGTGTGAGCTTGTAAAACACTAGTGATTGAGTGAAACACCCAATTGGTGAATTGGGGAGTGGATGTAGGGTTGATTAATACCTGAACCACTATAAAACTCTTGTATTCATTTTTCTCCTACTCTTTCTTTAATCTTTCATTTTTGTGAGCTTCCTCTAAAATCAAAAGTTCAAATCTACCACTAATTCAACCCCTTTTTCTTAGTGCATTAGGGCCAACATAGTCTAAAAGTGAGGAAGATGATGAGGTTATTGCATTTAGACTCCTATTATAGGGAAAATCTTTATGACCTCATTGCTAAGCCCACTAAAAGCTATGGCTCTTTAAAGTCATCTTCCTCTATCCTTTAAAAGGGAAATAAGCAATTACAAGATTCTTCTAAGAATCTTAATTTCCTTACTAAGGAGGTTGAATCACTTAAAGTTGTAAACAACAGCCTCAAGGAGAATATTTCAAAGTTCTCAAAGGGAAAGAGAAATTGGACTCCATTTTATAAGTGCGAATGAGTCCTTGTATGAAACATAGTTTAGGATACATTGCATCCTCTTCTCTTTCTCCCTTCCACTTCACAAAGCACATTTGTGAGAGACAAATATACTAGAATACCTAGTCATCCAAAGATTACCCAACTAAAGGCTCCATAAAGGCAAAGGCAAATGGAAGATAACAAAAATCCTATCATAAGAGACACATTTCCATTAGGAGAAATTATGCATATATGTACCAATAATATAATCATAATGGCAAAAGGTACATATATATGATAATGCCATGCACTTATATTTCACCAAAATTTGCTTAAGAACAATTATCATTATATGCATATGTCTTTTGGAAAAATCCAAATGAATGGACACATACAAAACCTTAGAAGTCATGGACATACTTCTAATGGTTTATACCTAGGTTTAATGCACAAAAAAGGTACATACTTAAAGAATAGTTTCTTCATACTATTCCTAAAGCTAAAGCCATGCATATTTTAATGGTGATTGCTACTATGAGGCATTTATAGCCATAATGCTTATCATTGCCATTCTAGAAGGCATGATGAGAAACTTAAAAGAGTTAACCCCTAAAGATTTAAGAGAATTTAGATACCTAAGAATAAATGATTTCTTTTCCTTATAGATGTACTAGCAATCTAAGGTGGAAAAAGATGAATGGTATCTTAATAGTGGATGTTCTAAAAACATGATAAGGGATATTAAGTTCTTTACCAAAGTTGAAAAGATATAAAGACTTAGGAATGTCTCTGTTGGCCTAGGGCACCAAGAGGAAGGGCTGAATTGGTGTTCAATTAAAAAATAAAATGTGAGATAAGGTAGTTAAGAAGTTGAGTAGAAGAAGAGAGAAATTAACACAAGTGTTTATAGTGGTTCGGGTGTTAACTAACCCTACTGTTGGCCCTTAGCACCAAGAAGAGGGGTTGAATTGGTGTGTAAAATTTAAAATAGAAGAGTAGAAGAGAAATGAAAACACACGATTTATAGTGGTTCTGGTATAATCAACCATACATCTACTCCCAAATTCTCAGCAATTGGGTATTCCACTAACTATCAATGGTGTTTTCAAGCTCACACCAAACTTTTACACTTGTGTTTTCTAAGGTTCACACAATAATCTTTACGCTTGTGTTTTAGAGTCTCACACAACAACCTTTGCACTTGTGTTTTTAGGCTCACATAATAACCTTTATAGAGTGTTTTAATAGGCTAACACTACAACCTTTACAATTGGTGTTTATGCTCACACGAAACAATCAATTAAAGAAGAGAAAAGATTGAGTAGCAAAATTGCAAAAGTTTGGCTATAAAGTTATTAATTCTCTTGCATTTACATCTGTTTGGTGAGGTATTTATAACCTCTACCCACCAAAGAGACATTACAATAAAAGTAGTACAAGATCTTCAAAGTGTGCTATACAGATTTTTGTATTAACTTCTTGACAGTCTTTATTCATGATCGCGAAATCCAAATTCCTTAAGGGAAATTTCGTTTGTGTCTAACAGCTAGTCTATATGGCAACTTTTGATTGGTTTACCGGGAAAATGTAGCCATTGCCTTTCACTTGCTTTCAGAAGTCGCGGTCACGAGCTTTCTTGCACAGGACGCGATAGAAGGATGTGAATTTGTCTGCCAAAAATGGTCATCTTCTTCCTCATGATTCGCAGTCACTACCAACAAGATGCCTCTACGAAATTTGACTTCCAACGGTCTGCTGGGACACTTATCATGCTGTGGTTGTGGACTTGCTTCTTGAGTTACTTCAAAATTTGCAGTTGCGACGAGGGTGTGACACACACTGCGAATTCGTTTGCCAATTTTGGACTTCATCATTTAGATGAATTGCGTTCGAGAATGGCTCTACGATTTCACCTGCATGACTTATTGCAAGTCTTCTAATGGATCACAGTCGTAAATCTAAGGTAGCGGTCGTGATTTAGAAGACACTTTACATATTTTGTAGATTTTGAGCTACATCTAACTTTTAACTTAAATAAAAACTAAAGGTTATAAAATAACACTAATTTGAAACATTAGACATGATCAATCTCCTTTGTCAAGATCAAAAGAGGTCCATGACTTGGGGTTAACCACCCTAGTCCAATAATCTCCCCCTTTTTGATTTTGACAACTTAGATTGATCCAAAGTGAAAACGATGCAGAAAAGTGAAGTTGGATTGTAATATGACTCAATGAATACTTAAGACAAAATTTGGTAAGTATGTCATTCATTCAATTAAAGGTGGTAAAAAATAAGTATATTGCTCATTGATGCTCCCCCTCAACTTATGCTATAATTTTGCAAATTGTAATTTCCTTATAATTTCATCTTCCTTAAACTTAGATTATATCATCTCTCCCCCTTTGGCAAGATCAAAAAGAGGGTGCATAAAGAAAGAATAACAAAAAATCATGCATAAGTATTTAAAAGGAACAAAAAAGCAATAGAAAAGAGCAATCACATAAGATGATAATATATCAAAGAGACAAGTTTTATTTATTCATAACTAGGGATCATAAACTTTGTAAACAAAAATAGAAAACAGAAAAGTACAAAGTATCCATAATCTAGAAAGTTGGAGAATCATCTTTAGAAAGATCTTGATCTTCACCTTCACCTTGATCTTCACCTTGAGCCTCATCTCCATCCTCGATTTCATCATTGCCTTTTTCTTCACGAGTGTCCTCAAATTCAGTGAAGTCCGAAAGATGGCATGGGGGGGACTTCCAATTTCTCTTAAAGGTCCACCATGTCACTATGAAGATGTGAAAGGAAGAAGAGTCTTCTCTGCAGCATCCTTATGAGTTTATCTAACTTGTTATTAATGGTGGAGAGAGAGAGTTTACCCTTAGATTTTGGCTTATGAGGGATGGATGGAGTAGCTTCTTTAATTGCCAATCTCTTCCTTTTCGATGCTTGAGAAGATTCCATTTTCTTAGCTCCTTTCGCACCTAAGGTGTACACATAGGTGTCCAAATGAATGGCTTGGCATTGATCAAATATGTGAGATCAAGGAAGTTTTAAGAGGGTAAAAGTTTCTTAGTGAGGAATTACTCATTTTCCTCATTAAGTGCTTCAACGAAACAGTAGATGGTTGTGACATGAGAAGGGAGTAAAAATTAGCTTTTCGGTTTTATACTCATGTGGATCAATTGATCCACAAGGTATCTACCAGTTTGAATTGGCTTATTCTTGACAAGGAAGAACAAAAATGCCAAGTCCTTTTGTGAGACCTTTTCATTGCCATTACCCCTTGCATTAATTAAAAAAGTGATGATGCGATGAAGGATCCACAAGGGCAAAGATTTGATGTGTTTGGAGAGAGAAGAGCGGGGGTCATGTTTGGTTTCAATAGAAATCTCTAACCAAAATTCAGAGTAGATTACGTCAAGTGTAGAGATGATGAAAGGTATGTGTTCTCCAACTTGTAAATTGAAAAGAGAAGAAAGTTGATCGAAGGTAATAAAATGAGGGTCGTCAAAGGCCCGAAACACTAACCCGTGTTGTCTTGCCTTTGATTCGACTTTGCGGCTTAATTGTACGGTGCACATGAACTCTTGCACAATCTCCTCATAGCCAGGTTCATCACAAAATATGTAATTCCACCCTAGATTGGAGAAGAATGCACAAATCTCATTATTAATCCCTAAGGTTTCAGAGCATGAAGGTTGAAGGAATTTTTTAGAGAGAATCACCTTAGAAGAGTTTGCCTTGTATCTCTTATTTTCTTCTTTGGTGATTCCCTTCATGAGATGAAGGGCAGGGGAGGCAGATGGTTGAGCCACTGCCTTACCCTTGTCGGCTCTAGAGATTCTTTTAGGGGCCATAACAGAAGATGAAGATTGCTTGGGAGGAATTGAGAAAATTTTGTGAGAGAATGAGAATTTTTGAGTATTATGAGAAAAACACTATTGAAGGGGGGTATATATAGCCTTTGAAGAGGTATATCAATCAGTAAAAATGGCTAGAAAAAGAATTATGAAGGGTTGGAAACCGTTGGCTATCAAATCATATAAATGTGAGACGGTTACTCAAATTTGCGTCTGCGAATTCATGAGTAGCGACCACAAATTCCAAAAAAAGTGAGTAACAGACAAAATTTTCTAGGGAATACGCACTGTAACTATCATAATTTTGAAATTAATGACCAAAATTCGCGATGGAAAGGGATTTTACATCTGTGAATTGACATTTGGCAGTCGAGTGAAATTGACTTGTAATTCGCAACTGTGAAGAAAGAATAACGACCGCGAATTATGAGTCAGCAAGGATAAGAATAAAAGATTTTGAAAAAACTTGTGATCCACTTAGAAATTATTAATAAAACCATCCATAACAATCATCAATCAAACATATCACAAACATCAACATAAGATCAAATAAAAATTTTCACTTGAGGGAGCTTCCATCAAGCATTCCCAATTCACTCTTAATGAAGTTCATCCTTTCTTCATTTAGAGGTTTAGTGAAAATATCTGCAAGTTGATGATTAGTGTCAATGAATTCTAACACAACATCACCT
>CATIWR010110738.1:0-17348 GCA_949677035.1 Omphalea diandra
TAAAAATATTAGTAGTTTATATCTTCTTCCTGGAAGCATTGACACATTATATGCCACAAATTTAGCCATCAAAACCATTAGAAGACTGATCACCTTTTTTCTTTTTTGAAGAAAGACGATTGATCGCTTGCTGCGCACAAACCGCCAATCAGGAGCCAAGAAAGTCAAAGCACAGTAGCCATATGAATTGTCCTTCTATAATTTTTTTAAAAATTTAATTTGTTTTAAACGGAGAAAATTATTGTTCAATTTCCACAGACTTATTCCAAAACGGCACGTAGGGTACTTCATCCTTTTTTGTAAAGCCTATACATGCTGGTATGCTACTGAATGATTACACGAATTCAATGCTTATCCAACAGATGTTTTATATAATCTTTTATGGTTTTTAAGAACTGGTTTGTTTACTCTATTAATTAATTGATTTAGAAGATATTATTTAAAAATTTAAAAAATATAGTATAAAATATTTAAAATTAAAAAATATATAGTATAATTAAAAATAAAAAATATTTTTAATATTTAAACTTTAAATAAAAATATAATTTTAAAAATTTTAAAATCTTTGTATGAAATGACATACTTTTAGATTATATTGTTTTGATTCAATTCATTGATTTTTTTTTCAATTTTGATCAATTTTTAACTCTTAATCAAATTAAATATTAATAAACTTTCAATTTTATCAATTTGATCCGATTCTGAAATACTTTAATTTATAACTAACTAGTTCTTTAAGTTGTAATTAACTAGTTCTTCCAAAAAAAATTTTCCCATAATTAAATACGATTTTCTTTTTGAAGTCAGTTTAGATGTTTTTAATGATTAGAAATTTATACATATATCAAAACTAAATTTTTATATCTTCAAACGAATTTAAAGATACATTTTCGTTACTCAAAGCTTCTACGTATGCATTTATAAATCATCAATTAATTAATTTCTGAATTCGAACTCTAATCAACAAGAAGAGGAGCGAACTTGGGTTCAAATTTCCTGTTTAAAAAACGAGAAGAACAATGCTGTATGTGGGACCTCAAGCGTGGGGGGAAAGTAGCCGAAAGGTCAAAGAAAGTGGCATAGTGGAGGAGAGGCGAAGGCTTAAGAGGTTACAATTTGGTATTGCCCACTTGCAAAATGTTCCCTATAAAAGGAGATGGCAACTCCCCTCAGTCAGATCACACAAACCTCAAAAAGAGCTTTAGATAAGCCAAAAACAAGATGGCTGCGAAGAGGCACTATGGCAGCTCATCAACCTTTATCATTTTTCTGTTATTATCGTTACTCATGCAGCTTCAGTCTGGTAATGTGACTGATTATATAATATATGCTTTCATTCTCCGCATTTATAGTTGCTAATGTTCTTATCTTTACGGTTCTAACCTTGGAGAGATTAACCAGCCAATACCCCTATAATGCCTATTTTTGAGTCCATGCAATACTGTACGGATTACTTTTTTTTTTTTTAGCACATTGGAAATATTCCAATTTAGAAGATATAAAATCCTTACTTCTTTTATTATGAATTAGACACTATATTGTTATTGTATTTACTGAGAATTCTTTTACGCTAATTTATTTGTGGCTCATTAATAGTACCAGAGTAGTCTATAGAACTAAAAAAATATAAGTTTGAACTCTAACCCAAATCAAATTAACCAAATAAAACTTATATATGACACCATTGTGAGGTCAAATTTTTCAATCCGACATGTATTAGTTGGCCAGTGGATTCGTTTTCCACTTTGTTTAACATAGAATTCCTCATAGGACTAAATATAGAGGAGGTTTCTATATTTATTTTCACTGATCAACTTTTTTTTTTTTTTTGGTTCGTCTAGTCTTCTTATTACTTATATCATCGTAAAAGTTGGAAGAAATTATAACTGTTGCGTTTATGCATACTCATGGGGTGTACATGTGTGTATAGATATATTTAATCTCACTTCTCGATCTGCTTCCGCATCTTCTTTTTTGGATTATTAGAGTCCATTTTTCATTGACATGATGCTCTGAATCATCATGTTGATTTACTGCACGGATGGTTAGTGATTAATGAATAGTCTTGGGAAGATAATTAAAGGGTGTATTTGTTTTCTTTTTAAACTATTGTTAAGGTAAAAGCGATCTGCAATTAGACTACTATGCACAAAGTTGCCCGAGAGCTGAAGAGATCATCAAAGAGCAAGTCACCAAGCTGTACAATAAGCATGGAAATACAGCTGTTTCTTGGGTTAGGAATCTTTTCCATGATTGCATACTTAAGGTATATAATCTTTCTTACTTATATCATTAGTATAATTTATTATGTTTCCTAAACTGAATCATGTATTGTATTGGTATAGTCATGTGATGCATCGCTGTTGCTAGAGACGGTGAATGGAATAGAATCAGAGAAAGAATCGACAAGAAGCTTTGGAATGAGAAATTTTAAGTACGTAAAGACAATCAAAGATGCCCTTGAAAGTGAATGCCCTTTGACTGTCTCTTGTGCTGATATTGTTGCCCTTTCTGCAAGAGATGGTATAGTCATGGTGCGTACTTTATGTTGCTAAATTTTTTATTTTTTTAATGACAAAATTACACCTGTATCTGGATTTTTACATTTGAAACATTTAAAATATATGTAGTTCCTATTTGGATAGTATCAATTTCTTTTTTGAAAGGATATGAGAATATTCGACTCAAATGTATATATATATATATATATATATATATATATATATATATATTATGAAGCTATGATATATAACCAAAAAATTAAGAAAATTGAGAATTTGAAAAAGGTTATACGAACTAAAAGAACTTTAAATCAGCCTAATATAACCTTGAAGTTTCTTACAGTTAGGAGGGCCAAGGGTTGAAATGAAAACAGGTAGGAGGGACAGCAAAGAGAGCTATGCAGCAGTGCTAGAAGACTTCATCCCTAATCACAATGATAGCATTTCATCTGTCCTCTCTCGTTTTCAATCCATCGGCATTGACGTGGAAGGAACAGTTGCTCTTTTAGGTATGGATCCACCTTGAGATTAGATATCTATCTAACGCAACATATAATTAGTTAATACATCATAAAAACAATTTAATAGTCAAATATCTGTCTGTGACCATTGTCTTCATTTCTTTTTCACATTTAGGAGCTCACTCCGTTGGCAGAGTCCATTGTGTGAATTTAGTACAACGACTCTACCCTACAGTTGATCCAACTCTGGACCCTGAATATGCTGAGTATCTTAAGGGCCGATGCCCAAGTCCTGACCCAGATCCACATGCAGTTTTATATGCAAGGAATGATAGGGAAACACCCATGATTCTTGACAACATGTACTACAAGAACATATTGAACCACAAGGGACTATTGTCTGTGGATCAGCAACTGGTTTCTGATCCAAGTACATCTCCATTTGTGGAACTGATGGCTGCCGACAATGACTACTTCCATAATCAGTTTGCTCGGGCTGTGCTCTTCTTATCGGAGAACAATCCGCTTACGGGTGATGAAGGAGAGATACGGAAGGATTGCCGTTATGTTAATGTTGCATAGAATTCGCAATCAGTGCTAGTAAAATAATGTGCGTGCCACTTAGTAACGAAAGACTAAAGTTACCGTTGATGTAATCAACAGGCTGAAGAATTGTAATCAAATTATCTAAAATTTTAAAGTTAATTCTGATTTATAAGTTAACTCAAATTAATCTAATTAGATGGCCTGAATTTGATTTATTTTAAATTTTTTTTAAAAAAAATTAAAATTATTTAAAAAAATCAAAATTATGAATCATTTGATGTGAAACTTAAAAATAATCTAAAATAATCTGAAATGTTTTTTTATATATTGACTTAATAATATGATACCACCCATCTTGCAATCTAAAAAGACCTAACTCACATTCAATCAAAATAAATAATCGGTAATTTAAGCAAACACACAACTATAGTCTTCAATGTTCAAAATTTATTAAATCCAGATGAAAACTATAACCTGATCAATCTCCTTAAGCAAACAGCAATAAAAGCATAAATATGCCTTTCATTTGGTATTAACCCAAAGGCATTAATTAGTGCCAGTAAGTAATTTATTAAATCCAGATGAAAAATATAACATGATCAGTCTCCTTAAGTAAACAGCAATAAAAACACAAATATGTTAAAAAAAAAAAAAAAAACAAAGCTTGTTTTTGCTTCTTCCCATCATAAAGCCTATTTGGTTTAGCGTTCCATCATAAGGCCTAGGGGTGAGCAAAACAAAACCGAAACTGAACTGAATTGAGTAAATTTGATCTATTTGGTTCGATTTTAAAATAAATTTGATTTGATTTGATTTAAAAAAATAGAGAAATTCGGTTTTCAATTTTGGTTCGGTTTAGAATTGAGAAAACTTAATAAATCGATTTGTGAATTTTTTTAATTTGTCTTTTAATTTGAGTTTAAAAAACTAAAAATAAATTGTTCTATATAAGATAAAAAAACCCAAATTAATTTATCACAATTGCAGCTCATTGAGAAATCAAAATAGAAAATCAAACCGAACCAAACTGATTTTATTCGATTCTATTTACTTTGATTTTTCCTTAAATTTTGATTGGTTCATTTTAAATTAAATTAAATTCGATCTATTCGATTTTTAAAATTTCAGTTCAGTTTGAACTTAACCGACCGAATACTCAGTCCTAATAAGACCTATTTGATGTGGCCATAAAGTAACAGTTAGTAATTAATAGTCAATAATTAGCTATAAATGATCAATACATATAAAGTATTTAGTAATTTAATGATTCAATATGTAATTTTATTATAAAATGACAAAAAAATAATTCATTTTATATATAATATAAATTTACATAATAGTAAATAATGATAAATACAAGTTAATACCAAAAAAATAGATTCAAACATCAGTTTTTATATTTCAAATACTGAAAAAATTAATTTTCAATATTCAGTTATATTTTTTAAACGATGAACGTTGATTTTTAAATTTAAATGCTAAATGTCGATATTTACCAAATATTTTTTTTAAGCTTTAAAATATGTAATCATTGAACGCTAACAAACAAATGCCAAACGAAATAGAGACGTAATCTTTCAATGAAAGTGATTCCCCAACAGAATACCATTCTGGTAACCCAACCCAGCAAAACAAGCTCATACAGCTCACAACCACAGCAAATACCATGTGTCCGTTAGGCCCCCGACCCAAAAACACCATAAGAGGATGCTACCATCTTATAAGCTTCTTATTTTATCAAATACTATGAAATTGGTATCATTCATATATAGATAAAATATTCTTTGAAACATTAGCACCTTATCACTTAAATTTGGATTACTTAGGTCATAAGATTTCTAACAAAGGCTGCATATTAATTAAAAAAAAAAAAGTTGACTTTGATGTCAAATTTTATCAAATTCGATCTCTAATCCAATAAAAGAGGCATCCAATCCTCTGAAAGCAAATAACAGGAAAAGGTATCAGTGCGAGTATTGTCAATTTATGGTTTGATCGTAAGAAAATTTTGCTATCGTTGCCCATCTCATAATCTTTTCAAAGAAAGTGATTCCAAGAAAGAACACATTTCCCTAAATCAAAGTAAACTAATTAAAACAGTTAATGGATATGACTCACTAGTTACGTGCATCTTCGAACCAGACCTTGAGTTCGGTTTCCACCTTTCTACTGTAATTATAAAAGAAATAAATATATCAATATATATAATTAATTCTGATCTTATATTTAGTTTTAAATGATTGATGATCATTCACTAATTATTTATTTATTTAACTAATTATTTATTTAAGATAAAAATCTGATATTTATTGAACTATTTGATATATAAAAAATTAAAATTTTCATATAAAATTATCTAATTAAAAATAACTATAAATAAAAAATAAAATTTTTAAAATAAACTATAAAATAAGTAATTAAAAAATACGAGCTAAAATATAATTTTATATATTATCTATTCTAAAAATAAATATTATTTATTGTAACATATTTTATATCAATATTTTATTTTATTAATATTTGTAATTAGATTTTAAATAATATATTAAATTAAAATTATCTATTCCATTTAATTTCATCATTTTTTATTTTTTTATAATTTTAATTTCCATTGAAATTAAATTTGTAATTTTATAAAATCGAAACTATTTTATTCGCCACTCACGTGCAAACCCAACCAACGGTCCCGTGGTTTTGTTTACTTATTTATTTGCTCTCTGACTGAACTCGTCGACGAATAACTCAGTGTGTTCATTATTTGTCCGGTGAGGTTAAAACAAAATGTATGACTTGCTGTTGAAGCCTGGGTGTGAACCACTAGGCTCCAGTGAATATGGTAGGTGGTTCGGCTTGGGATTGGGGCCAAAGTATGGAATTGGGCCTTTGCCGATCGTTGGGTTCAACGCATTACTTGCCTTAAATTTCCTATTCCTCTCATCCACTTTCTCCGTTTGCGCCACTTGCTTTTTACTGTCATTTTGTGGGTGCTGCAGTGCAGACCATTTAATGGCTACATTTTCTTCATTTTTATTATCTTTCATATATTTTCTTATATAAGTACTTTTTTATTTAAATCTATTAATTACTAATTATCAATCTGCACGATTATCATTTTCATTTTTGTTATAATTATAATATAAATTTTTTATTATATTAAAATTTTATATTGATTCACTATAAAAATAGTGTTATTAATTTTTTTACTATTTATAATTTTTAATAAAAAATTTATATTAAATTAAATTTATTTATTTTATTTTAAATTAATTAATTTTTATTAAATTACTAAAATGATGAATATATATATATATGTTACCGTGAATTTATTGACTATATAATTATATTATCTATTTTCAATAGAATGTTTTATTTGACAATAATAGAATGTTTTATTTGACAATATTTATATTGTTCTTAATACATATGATATTATTCATCAGATCTATACTGGTACATCTTAAAACTTTTTCCCTTTTATGGTAGATTTCTATTAATTATTTGTGTTTATTACTTAGATTAATACATATAAAAGTATAAAATTTTTCCATCAAAAGTATATTTTGTATTAAAAACTTATCAACGGATTATAGAATCCAATAATAACAACAAGTCACTATTTAGAAAAATACGCTTATCATTGATTGACAAATATAAATACTTTATCAACTCAGTCAAAATCTTCAGAAATAAGATAATTATATGTCTAAATTTCAATTAAACAGTATTATATTGTAAGATAATTTTACCTTTAATTTATATTATTTTTTCTTTTGATAAAATCCTTTGTTTCATTCTTAAAAAACTTAAAAAAGAAACTACTTTATTATTCAATTTTGAACAAATATATAAAGTTATCCTTCCAAATTCATAAAACTATTCGAATCTCTTTAACATTATTTCTCTTCTATTAATGAAATAGTCCTTTGGTTTAATTAAATTCACTTTTCTATTAATTAATTAAATAAAAAGAGTACATCAAATGAAATACACCTAGAACATATCATTTCATCTCACTCTTGTATCATCCCACGACACCACCCACCATTTGATCCCCTTCTTTGTCATTTAATCTTTGCAGCAACCACTCACTTACTATATAACTCAATATTCTAAAAAACCCTCCACAAAAAAAGCCTAATATAATATCACAAATAGCAACAATTAACAAACACACAAGTAAAATGCATATACATGTATAGTTTGATAATTAACATGCATCCTATGAGAAATGAGAATCTCGAATTTGATTCTCTTCACTCACTTTTGTAGTGAAAATTATTAAAAGAGAAAATCTACCCTTTGATGTGTAGCTCATGATGATATTCACCTTCTCATGATGATATTCACCTTATTAGACTTCTTATAAATAAAAAAATAAAAAAAAAGGTAAAATTTGGTATTATAATACCCAAAAAAAATATCAGAATGTCTCAATAGATCCTAATAAATACATAATAATTTTTTTGAGAAAAGACATAATAATATTTTAACATCAACTAAAATCTGAAAAAATTATATTTTGTCAACATATTCGCATTGTTATTATTATCGACAAAAATGAATGTAGTTATGTGAATAAATAGAAGAAAATAATAAAAGTATCAAAAATTCAAATAATCTGGTATTGCAATAGAGTCGTCGTCCCCGTTGCAACTGCTCTATTGATTCCAACTTTCTCACTCTTTGATCTACTTCTTTAATTATAGGATGGTGGTGGGGATGTTGCAAATGAAAACTCGGACCATGAACGTTTAAGCTATGCCCCCTCTTTTTAATTTGCTCATATCTCTATATATTGTTCAATTTGTTTGTGTGTGCCATATGAGAGGCGAGATACGAGTTAGTATTATAGCTTGGTTGTGGTTGTGGTGTGTATCGGTAAGGGAGAGAGATGTTGGTCTCAAATTGGAGTACGACAATCCATGTCGACGACGGAAATTAAAGATTTTAAGAAGAAGGCGATTAGGCCAAATGGGAATAGGTCGAGGGAGCTGAAGTAACTGCGAGATGGTGACATGTATGCCTGCAGTGGAACAGAACGATGTCATTTGGGGGAACGACAGGATTTTGATTTTTGATCCGATGGTATTTACATGATTGTTAGAGAGAGAGAGAGGAAGATTAAGAGAAATAGAGTATTTAATTTGGAATTACACTAGATGAATGGACAGAAAAGAATTTTACTGAATTGATTTATTTATTTATTTTTGTCTCTATTACAAGGTGAAATTTATTTGATGGGAATATAGAAAATTTGACTTTAAGGACAAAATTTACATTTGATATTTATTTAATGAAAAATTTAGTTGAAGAATTATTTTTATTAATGATAGAGAAAGGTTTAAGAGATTTTCATAGTTTCATCAAAATTGATGGATAACTTAATTTTTTATTGATAAAAATATATTTTATTGATTAAAATTTTCAAACATGTCAAATATAAAAAAAATATTTTATGGGAGATAAAAAATTTTAATTCTTATAATAGATAGTATAGTTTTGGTGATTGATTAAGACTACACTTTGTAAATAATTGATGGCTAGAGGATAATAAAGTTTACACAATTTCATGCATTTATTTTGTTATGTATATAGATAGCCAATGTTTATAGGTGTTGATGATGATATTGCCAATGTACAGTTCAATAATAAGCCACGTGCTTCAATTCCTCTCCCCACCAGGCTAGCTAGAGTTTTCTTTTGCCTCTCTACTTTTTCTTCCCTTCTTGGTTGGCCAGCCTGGGTAGTAGACCAAGTGCAAAGCATCCTTCTGAATAGTGTGTGTCCCCAGTTCCATCAACCTTCATTTGAATGAAATCTGCTACCAATTTCAATATCAGCGTGGGAAGTTTGAATTGGTGAGTTGAGCATGCTTGATTAAAGATACTACTAGAATTGATAATTAATTTAATTTGCCTCACAACCTTTATTCAGTTCATTGAACTAAGAAAACATTTTTTACGCCAACACTTGCCTTATTACACTGGTTAACTTTTGCTTAGACACAATGTATTTTGTACACCAACACTTGCATAGTATGAAATGTGAGGTTCACACCACATTAAAGTTCAAAACACTATTTTGATTATTTAGTAAATTATTGAACTAAATTTAAATATTAAAATATTTAATTTTATAAATTTTAAGATCGACTTTATATTTTATATTTCTATTTTAATAAAATTTTATAAATAATTGAATCAATTTAAATAAATTCAAATTTCATAAGTTTTTATATAAATAATTAAGTTAAACTTAAATATTTTGAAATATTTTGCAAAATTAAATTCAAACTTAAAAAAATAAAAATTGATTAAGGTCGTATCAATATCCAGAACCTCAAATTTTATAATTAAATTAAGCTCAAATCTAACATTGTTGTGATCGAATTCGACTCTATGTTTACACATATATATTCAGTGTGGTAAAAAAAAAAAAAAGTAGCCACATCCATGGAAATGGGCGTGGTGATACAAACGACTCATGCAGCGAGTCGAACCTAAAGAGGTGGTTAGGACAAAAAAAGCAAAGGAAGAAAAAATTTAGTTTTCTTTTTCTCCCACCAAAAAATAACCGTTGCAAAGGCTACGCCGCGTGTCGCTCCATCTATCCACCTGTCTCCTTCACTCCCCATCGGATTCCCTACTCTCTGTTCTGTTTTTAAGCCGAACAATACCAAAAGCCCATCTCCTTCTCTTCTCCATCCCTTCAGCATAATACAACCCGTGAACTTCATCTCTTCTCCTCTTCAACTCATCAGCACAAACAAAACAGAGCAAAACGACATCATCACGAACACCAGACGACATTCAAACTCTGTAATGACCATTCATCAATAACCAAATCAAATGTTGTCTTTCTCCTACACGATCAAACCTTGTTTCTTATCGTTATTGTTGTTAGTATTATTATCGGACTGTTTCTTTCTCATCTTTTCAGCTGCCGCCGCCATTGACTTCGACTTCCGCACTTTAACGTTGAGCAGCCTAAAGCTCCTCGGCGACGCCCACTTAAACAATGGGAGCGTACGCCTCACCCGCGACCTCGCCGTCCCCAACTCCGGTGCCGGAAAAGTACTCTACTCCAAACCAATCCCATTTCGCCAGCCCTCCACCCACTCCATCACCAGCTTCACCACCTTCTTCTCCTTCTCCGTCACCAACCTGAACCCGTCTTCCATCGGTGGCGGCCTCGCATTCGTCATCTCCCCAGACTCCGAAACCATCGGCGCTGCCGGCGGCTGCCTCGGGCTCCTCACCACCGACGGGTCTGGTTTTGTGGCTGTGGAGTTTGATACGTTAATGGACGTGGAATTTAATGACATTAATGGAAACCATGTGGGTTTGGATCTAAACAGCATGGTTTCAACTCAGACTGGCGATTTGGGAGCTTTAAATATCGATCTTAAAAGCGGCGATCTTGTTAATGCGTGGATCGAGTACGACGGTGAAAACAGCAGCCTAAATGTCACCATTTCCTACTCCAATCTTAAACCTAAAGATCCTTTACTGTCTTTTACTCTTGACCTAGATGAGTACGTCAAAGATTTTATGTATGTTGGATTCTCTGGTTCCACGCAGGGCAGTACGGAGATTCACAGTATTGAATGGTGGAGTTTTAGTTCATCTTTTGACTCGAATTCTCGTTCTGGGTCCTTGTCTCCGCCGCCTCCAACGGCTAGTTTGATGAATCCGAGTGCTAATTCAGCGACATCGTCGCCGCCTCCGTCGTTGGCTCCAATGGATAGTAGTGGTGGTGTTCAAGAAAAGAGTAGTAAGTCTTCTTCTTCGTGTCATAATGAGCTGTGCAAGCAGGGGCCAGGGGCGGTTGCTGGTGTAGTAACGGCAAGTGCATTTTTTGCAATTTTCGCCGGTGTTCTAATCTGGTTTATTTCTAAAAGATACAAGCATGTTAAGAAGTCCGAGTCTTTTGCATCGGAAGTTATCAAAATGCCTAAAGAATTTAGCTATAAAGAGCTTAGATCAGCTACTAGATGTTTTAATGTTAATAGAATTATAGGTCATGGTGCTTTTGGTACTGTTTATAAGGGTATATTGCCGGAGACTGGCGACATTGTGGCGGTTAAAAGGTGTAGCCATAGTAGCCAAGGAAAGAATGAGTTTTTATCTGAATTGTCAATAATTGGTACTCTCAGGCATAGAAATCTTGTTCGTCTTCAAGGTTGGTGTCACGAGAAAGGTGAAATTTTATTGGTTTATGATTTGATGCCTAATGGAAGTCTTGATAAAGCATTGTTTGAAGCTAGAACGCCTTTGCCTTGGCCGCGTAGGCAAAAAATTTTACTTGGTGTTGCTTCTGCTTTGGCTTACTTGCATCAGGAATGTGAGAATAAAGTAATTCATAGAGATATTAAGACTAGCAATATTATGCTTGATGAAGGGTTTAATGCAAGGTTAGGAGATTTTGGTTTGGCTAGACAAATAGAGCATGGTAAATCACCGGATGCAACGGTAGCTGCAGGTACAATGGGATACTTAGCTCCCGAGTATTTATTAACAGGAAGAGCTACTGAGAAAACTGATATTTTTAGTTATGGAGCTGTGGTTCTTGAGGTTGCTAGTGGACGAAGACCAATTGAGAAAGAAACAACTGGAGTTGGAAAAGTTGGAGTCAACAGTAATTTAGTGGAATGGGTTTGGAGTTTACACAGAGAAGGAAGATTGTTAGTGGCAGCTGATGCTAGACTTGAAGGTGAGTTTGATGAGAATGATATGAGAAGGGTTCTGCTGGTTGGGCTAGCTTGTTCGCACCCTGACCCATTGGCTAGACCCACAATGAGGAATGTGGTCCAGATGCTTGTTGGTGAGGCTGAGGTACCAATTGTCCCAAGGGCAAAGCCTACTATGAGTTTCAGCACTTCACATCTCCTGTTAAGCTTGCAAGATAGCGTATCAGATTGTAATGGCATGATCACCATCTCAAGTTCCTCATCAGAAAATGGCTTCATTGGTGATGACATAGTTTGATTTGATCGAAATTGGATGGCTGCGATCTCGACCACACTTTTTGTTTATTCACTGATCATAATTATATTAGTCCTATTCGTTGTTGTATTTAAGAAGCAAAATAACATTATTCAATGTGATCAAGAGACTGTTAGGGACATTTGTTAATTGATGCATGTATAGTATATTTAGGGACATTTTTTTTGTGTTAATCGATGCATGTATAGCGTACTTAGTGCAATTAGTGTGGGATGGGTTCGAAGTTGGTGCCACAAAGAAACATGGGGTGGCAGTCATTTTCTTTCTTTCTCATTATATGATGGCTTATTTGTGGAAGGGTGGGTAGTTGCTTTCACAAACAGCAAGGCTCATAGTCAAAAGCGCACATATGCCTTTGAGTATAGGCTTGGGAAAGTGTAGGGACATAAACCAATTGGCTTCTTCTGTTTTTCATTAATTAAGCTCCATATGGGGTTTATCGTTGCAGTTGTACTGTTTTGGTGAACTTCGGCATTAAATTTTGAATAGTAAACTTCCATATTTCACAATAATGGGTGCAATAAAATAATATTTGGCGAATTTTTCTGCTATACACCACAGACGGCTTTAAAGGGTCTAATTATTCTATTATTAGAAAATTGGAATGGTACGGAATATAATTATAGAAAAGGAAACAACCTAATCCAATTCTAAAATTGGCCTTTTAATGATGCTGTATTAAGTTTTGAAGTTAGCTTTCTGAAGAATAATTTTCTTTTTTCTTTTTTCCTTTCATCATAAAGAGTAAATTCGCCTTGGAATATATTTCTTATTCAAAGTATTAATTCTTTGCCTGGATGAAGAGGTTATCTTTTATGGCCTTTTGTATGACAAAATCCTAAAGCAAGTTGGAATAATATTATTTCTTGAAGCAATCCATTAAAAAAAAAAAAAAGATTCTCTCATGTCATGTGTATCCCTTCACGTGAGAAGACAGATAAATAAATTTTAATTTTAGTATGGTCCTCTATGATAAAAGAAGACTGCAATTATTGACTACATGACATCCCTAACGGCTAAAAGAAATGAGCTGATATTCCTCCCCATTGAAGTCTTATCCATCACTTACAAATTATACGTGAAAGTATTAGATATCTAATTATCCAAACTCCAAAGCCTTATTATCATTTTAACTTATTTTAATTAAACTAATTATGAATCAACCCACTAACGTTATTGACCGTAATCACGTGCATGGTCTTTCGTAATGTATACTTATAAGGTGCGTACATATAGTTTATGGACTTGTGGGTTTGTTTGTTAACACTAGCAGCTAGCTGGGAAGATAAATGATTTTCATTGGAAGTGATGCGAGTCAGCCGTGTCTTCATGTGATATGAATATGGTCTAAATCCAGCGCGCCGAATCAGGTATATCAACGCAAATGAATGGGGAAAGAAAGGTAATAATAGTACAAGTACTTGCTTATGTTATATTCCTTACAGTTTTTAATGGACTGGTTTGCATTTCTCTGTATTGCCTTTTAAATTATTTTTTAATTTCTTTAGCTGATATTACAATTCCTTCCTCGTTTTCTCCGTGTAGGTTCTTGTTTCATAGCTTTATTTTCAAATAATAAAAACCGATTATATATTAAGATTCTTCATTATGTTTGATTGAGAATCTTGTCCCATTTGTTAACTACATCTGGCCACTTCGATGTCCCTATAAATTTACGTGAATAATGACAAACGATGAATTAGAATTTCTTAGTGCTCAGCAAACAGCGGTTTTGATTTCGAACTGAAATGAACCATAAAAATTGAATAATTAAATTAAAAAAAGAAGAAAATCGAATTGAATTGAAGTTGCTAAAAGAATTACATAGAACCGACTTGTGTGAATGTTTTTTAAATTTATTGCAGCCTCTAAACTACAATTTTGAATTTTATAAAATTCGGATGCCAGACTTTACTTTTGCTTGTCGAATTTCTTATTTTTTATAGGGTATTGTCTGCCAAATTTGATTTTCAATTGTAAAATATTTAATTTTTAAAGCTCTGTTTGTTTGCAAAAAATATTTTATCTCTAAAATATAATTTTTAGAGAAAATATTTTTTCGATGTTTGGCTGCATTACTAGAAAATAGTTGGAATGAATGCATTGTTGTCCTCCAACTTGGCTGACACTATTGAAATCTTCAAAATAATGCAAATAAATTAAAATCTGAAAAAATAATGCAATGTAAAATCTTAAAATCTTAATGAATGCATAGTTGTCCTCCAAGACAAGACCTTCCCTTTGTCCAATAACCATTCATATCAATGAACACAAATAAACTATTATACTGTATAAATGGGTACAAATTCCTAATAAGCAAACAGACAGCATCATACACAATAACTGTACACTATTGCGATGTGTACTGGTGATCCAAAAACTAGAGGTGGATGAACATAATATAATCATTTAGCCATATTGTTAATTGTAAATCTTGCTGTAACTATAATTTCCAAATCCTGATTCAGAAAAGCTGCTAATATATGTCATGAAAATCTTGTTCATATTCTGAGTACGGTGTAAACATATCGTTTTTGGGGTGGATTTGCCTAAACTGGACTTCTTACCATGATCAAATATAAACATATATTGTGTGAAAATAACGGCATAAGCTAAATATTATTAACCTGATCAGGAATTAAGTTATGAAAGAATTGCGCACTCTTCAAACAATAATAATGGAGTTGGAAGAATGAGTTGAGTCAAAAGGAAGTAATATGGAGCAACATCAGCAAAATGAAATAAGACGTACAGCTTCTCAAGGCCACTATTTCAGAAAGGGTTGGTGGGGGGATTGGATTTCCTTTGATCTTAGGAATTTTGTTTTCGTAACCCAGCAGACTTATGGTCCATTGGACGGAATCCAATATCCACCAACTTATTTTTTTCAGTCAGATTACATATCCAAGTCAGTTAATACACGCATTTGTTGTCATCCATGGGGAGTGCCAAAATCATCTCCCTTAATCGATTAGCAATAACTCACAAGTCTTGATACTCGACGACAAGGAGTTCAAGGCAAAGCACCAAGAAATTAAGATGGCCTCTTCTTCATCACATGGTAAGTTGTTTGATTCTTTTTTCCTCCTGTTTCATTTTATATTTGTTTGGTACTGCAGTGAACCGGACAAATCCTACCACATACCTGCCTCTATACAAAGCAATCGTCAAAGGTGACTTGGAGACTGTTAAAAGAGTCTGCTATGATGATCCACTTGCATTAGAAGAAAGGATCACTGAAAATTTGGATTCTGCTCTTCACATTGCTGTTGGAACTGGAATGGCAAATCACATTGTCATGTATATGCTGTTGGAACTGGAATGGCAAATCACATTGTCATGTATCTGTTGAATAGGACGTCAAAACATCAGCTTGGTTTGCGTAAATCTGATGGTGACTGTGTTCTATAGCCCCACAAAATCATGCTGAGAACTCAATAGCATCGGTTTCTACAATCCTAAGAGGAATTATTAACAAAAATATATAAAAAGTTATAACGGAGCCATATTCAAATAAGAAGGTAATTCACAAAACTTTATATTCTCAATTTCAACATGACGGATTTAGAGAATAGAAATCAAGATTTTTAAAGTTTTAGATTTTATTTAGAAAACTTACTTGAGATGATGAAGATAAGAAGACGATGAAGCAAAAGTTTTTTTTTTTTCTCTCTCTCTTAATATTTGTTAAGTTTTTAACTGAAGAGATAAAGCCAAGAAGATAATAAAACCAACAAGAATCTTTTTTTTTTCCCCTCTCTTTAAATTTGTTAAGTTTTTAAGCATTGGAAAATAACTTCCCGTTTTTAAAACGAAAAGTTATTTTTCTGTGTTTTTAAGTTATTTTTTTTATCAATAACTTATTTTTCTATGACTTATTTTCCCTTAGTAATCCAAACACTACAAATAAAGGAAAATATTTTCCAAAATAATATTTTTTGCAAATAAACAGAGCTTAAATTTTCATTTTACTTCTAGAGTGATTTTTGAACCTTAAAGATTGGGGTCATTCTAGAGTATCATAATGGTATTATACAATTTAATTATTTATTATTATAATCAACTATCTAATTAATAACTAATATTTATCTACAAGAATACTTATTACATTTTGTCTTTATCATTTATAATAAAATGTATTTAAGTTTTTCTTATTTTTGATGTCTTAATCGATTAGTAACTATATTTAATAATCAATAAATCAATAAAAAATATTTCTTACACTTTTTGAGATTATTAGTAGAGTCACTTATTCAAAAATTCAAACTTACTCCTTGAATTCTATGAATCATTTAATTGAATTAAATCAAAATAATATTATATTTTTATTAAATTTAATCTATTTTTATAAAAAATAACTTATTAAAAATTTAATAATAAATTATTAAAAATAATTATATTATTTAAAATTAATCTCATTCTAAATAAAATGCTTTTATTTTTTATTTTTATCAAAATTTTACTAACATCTAAATTTTTTTAGAACCATACAATCTACAAAAGAGTTTTAACTTTCTATTAAATTATTCAACCTAATTATTTATTTCTATTAGTTAGAGTGTAGATATATTATTTTTTTACCTAACTAATATATTATTTTTTACCTAATTAAGTATTATATTAATGACTTTATTAACTAAAAATTATTTATATTTTGCATTTATCAACTACTATGAATCTCATATATATATATATATATATATATATATATATATATATATATATATATATATATATACCGGCAATAGTGGTTGGAAAATGATGGGGGTAGAAGCTGTCCTTTGCCTATCACCCTTCCTTTTCCCAAAATCTAGCTAGCTTGCACGTTTGGTATT
>CATIWR010110746.1:0-34424 GCA_949677035.1 Omphalea diandra
ATGGAAAATGTGTACTAGGGTTTATTTTAGAAATTTGATTTTGATTCAAACTCTTTTTGCTAGACTTTTGCTACATTTGGCATATACTAACCCTATTGTAGGTGGTTCTATGCGTGTTGTATTTGATCCAGGTGGAAAGACTTACAATTTGTGTGGTAAGTTTTATTAGGATTCTTTTTGTTAGTTCTTATATTTGGTTTTCTTCTGCTTTCTTATAGGTCTAGATTCAAGGATGAATCCTCTTGAGGAAGGAGGGAATGATGCAAACAGCCAAGGCTAAAGCAAAGGATCCACTTCAACTTCAAGGCCCAATCATAAAGGGACGGCTAAAGAAGTTTAAGGATGTAATTGGAGCATTCATGTAACAAGGAATTACACTTTGATTAGCCCAATAAGAGCAAAGGATGTG
Source organism: Omphalea diandra (assembly GCA_949677035.1). Taxonomy (NCBI): domain Eukaryota; kingdom Viridiplantae; phylum Streptophyta; class Magnoliopsida; order Malpighiales; family Euphorbiaceae; genus Omphalea; species Omphalea diandra. The sequence goes on from CATIWR010110746.1 coordinate 410, forward strand.
TGAAGCCAATTAAAAGCTGATGGGAGCTAAAACTCTTCAAATGGAGCACTTAATTTTTAATACAATGGAGCCCAACTTGTGGAGAGCATCCAAGCATGACCCAATTCGGCCAAGGCATGTAAAAAGAAGCCCAAGGCATGTAAAAGGAAGCCCCAGTCGTGTAAGCAAGGAAATAAAGCCCAAAGTCATATTCTTGCAAGATTTCCTTCATTGGCAATATTTCCTAATGCCATTAGGATTTCCTCATCAGGTTGAATCCTTATCCTTTTCTATTTAGGAAGAGTTGTTCTTTAGTTAGGAAAGTATCTTGGTCAATCTTATTGACCAATCATAATGTTTCTTTAGTTTTCCTATTTAGTTTAGGATTGTCTTTTCCTTATTACATTAGGAAATATTGAATTTTGTTAGGGAATGTAAACCAAATCCTAATCGGTTTTGGATTAAGCATTGTAAGGCTATAAATAGCCCTCATATTCTGCCAAAAGGGAATGAATTCAATCAATATTATTATTGTTAGCAATTTTGCTTGTGAGATTAAATTCTCTTCTTGAGTTCTTGTGTGAACTTGGTGAGATTGTTGAGTAAAGGCTTAATAATTTCACAAACTTGTTAATTCTGATCTTAAATTGGCTTGATTGATTTAGGGTTTAAGTTAACAAAACTTTGAATTTTTATAACTTAGGTTGCTAAAAATAAGTTTTTAGAAGTTCGGTTGGGATTTAAAACTCAAAACTCTAATACTTAGTTTGATAGATTTTGGGCAACTATTATTAAGCATATGGGTAATGATCAATCCAACCTTGTTTGTATCAAGATACATGTCTCCATGAAGCTATCAGGAAACAGGTCCATATTCATAAATACAATGGGCTTCAAACCCGATGTATTTATTGTGCAAGCCCAATTGCTTCTCCCCATTGTCAGTACTAGCTTTAGCACCTATTCAGAGTAAGCCATTATGCCATAAGCGCCGTGCTGGAGCATTATCCCTGTATGTGCCTCAAACTAACTAAGGGAATCTATAGATATGTGCCTTGGATATCGGGACCTTGACAACCAATGACCCTTCCATCCATGCTTTCTATCCCTTAGCACTTCCGACCAACTGCCCGTCGAATTACAACTTTAAAGGTCGCTTAAGCTTTGCCCCACCAAGTCGACCACCCATAACATGTTCTCTAAGGAAGGTTATGGTGCTAAGTATGCATTAGAAACCTCTTGCTAAAGCAACACCCACCTGCCAAAGTATAACACCCTTATAAAGGCTCTACTGGCAAGCGACGATTGAAGGAATGCCTTTCTGCCTCTATTAGGGCAAGGCTATAACTTCAATCGTATTTAACCTGACAATGTAAGTTAAATCTAAATTAATCAATAAATTCAATTCACTTACTATTTTGCCCCTTCAAACCATTCCTTAATACCCACCTTACAAAATACCTATAAGAGGATGGTGATCAAAGTAATATAGTGGACAAGTGTGTACGGATATCGTCCTAAAGAGATAAGGGCAATAAGTACTAGAATACAATGATTCTATTTTTATCTGGAAATCGATTAATTAAAATGTAATCTAAACTACTGACTAAAATGTAATCTAAACTACTAACATAATGAAAATAAACTAAATTAATAATTGAATGACAAAAAGACAAGAGAAATTGAGGAAGAAAACTTTTATGAATAAACACCTAGGACAATTGATTTCACTAATGGAGAATCATGAAATCATTAATCATTCAATGATGTATTGTAATAAGAGTTACAACTATCAATTGTCTCTCTATTAATTAAGGCTTTCTCTCGAGTAGTCACTTAATTTGTAACCATTCCTTCATATTCATCTTGCGATGTGAAATAGAAATGTGTTACCTCATAAGTTCTAGCAATCCATTAAATGATAGCAAGTGGTTAAATGGGTATCTCTACTCGTTAATTAACCTAAGAAAAATGATTCTAGGTATATTTCAATTTACAATCTCTTGATTTATAAATGAAATGCAAGTCATGTAATTACTAATCAAGTAATCACAAACAATAAGATCAAGAATCATTTACTTGGAAAAGAACAAAATCCTAACATAGTCATTAAAATCATAAATTAATCAATCATTATCCATGGCTACATCAAGGTCTTGGATCAAAAGATCTAACCCAACATACTAACAAAACAAAACAAATCTAAAAGCAATAACATCATCATAACAAAGTAAACAAGAAATAAGAGAAGGAAAGATGAAATCTCCTAATTGTCTTGATAGATCTCCTTTTCTTCTTCTTCCTTGATCTAATGATCTCTTAAACTCTTGCACTTGATCTCGTGTTAAAGCATATTTTTCCTTGTTTTCTTCTCTCAAAAGCTCGTCTTTTTGCTCCCCTAAAAGCCTTTCTTCAAAATCCTAAGTGTTGACTTTAAACACTCTTCCAAATGCCCTAAAAAATATGCAAGAAAGTACTCATAACACTCTTGGGTCATAGGCCATGAGTTTAGTTATGAGTGTCACACTCATCAGACTTATGAGAAAGTCGCAGGCATGATAGCATGCTCTTTTTCTTCATATGTCCAAATATTCAGCGTGGTCTTTGAAGTTGCTAGCTTGCCTATTTTGATCCTAATTTACTCCAAACTTGCTAAAATACTTACAAAACATCCAAATATGGGAAATAACATAAATTAACTCTAAATAACTTAATTTAAAAATAGATTAACATTAAATCAGGTTAATGTCTCACTAAATATCTATGAACAAATTAAGCCTACCAAATTTTCTCATTCTTAAATCGTTACTTATCCTCAAGTAACAAAGAACAAATAGTCAAAATTTTTATAATTTCCACAAAAAATACATAGTCTCATCATGTTTGCAATAGTAAGTAGTTAAGGACTATAAAAGATACACCAAACAAGAACTCATTTAAGTGAACAAACATAGGTTAGTTTACTACCTTGGAAAGCAAACTCACTCTTTCATGAAAAATTAGAAATAACACACACACACACACACACACACACACACACATACACACACATATATATATCTCAACACTCCTCTAACTAGACTATTAATAGGCATAATCATGATATAGAACATTTGAGATCGCCATTGCCTTTATGAATTAATAATGAGAAGAGTAGCGTTAAGTGCATGAGATCATTAGGACTAATCTTTCTTTTTAGCACTGTTTTTTTTTTTGAAGAGTTAATATGCCTTTTTACACAAACACAAAAACAAAAATGCACTTGGTTCCTTAACATCTAACTTCGTTCAAAATGTTGCATACTTATGCATTTAGTTTTCCATTTTACATAAAAATTGATATTGGTCATGAAAATCCCCAGTTATTAAGCATCCCAAAAGCAACAAAATAGTTATTTTTTCTTTCTTTTGATTTTATTTTGATCATTCCTAAATCATATCTCCTAAATTACTTTATAATTGTTATTAACAAAGTGCAATAGCAATTCTTCTTCATTTAAGCTCACACAATTATATCTATTCATAGATATCTAGATTGCTTATTTCTACGTACATGCAAAACATAATCTCATTGCATTTCAACTATCTTAAACCCATAAGTAATACTTTTCAATTTAGCATCTAAACCAAAATTGATTTATCTTAAATTCATCTTATGAATGGCATCTCTTCTAGAGTAACTCATAGTGATTACCAAATACAAATTAACTAACCTACATATCTTTGCAAAAATCACAAAAAATTTTGGTCCATTTTTACCTTATACAAAGGTATAAGCACCATATAGTTCCAAACATAAGATTACAATCCTTTCCCCCACACTTAAATATGACACTGTTCTCAGTGACTACATTCTAAAGCACAAAAAATAAAAGAGGTGTTATAGAAGGAATGCACCTCTCTCATGTTTATGGAAGGTTGACTCATGTAAATCTCTTTATGCTTTTAGCCTACATTCATATCAACAATTAAAAATAAGAAGATAAAATAACCAATCCAAATAATAAAAATGAATCAAAAGCTAACTAAAATAAGAACATACACAAGAAAATCCTATTAAACTTGCACTCCCTTACAAGATCATTGTTGCTAAATAAAGAAAAACATATAATAATGGTGCACATGCACCTTACAATATTCAAACATTAAACATAAAAATAAGTAAGCAAGTCTAAGACATCATGAAGGAACATAACATCAACAATGATAAAAACCAAAAGACAACTCTAAGACAAAGTACATCATGGTGTATCCAATAGAGAAGACAAATCAATTTTAGCTCTTGTAAAGGATTGCCTTGTCTTATAGTCTTGATGATTTTGCACTCTCTCCATCCTTGAAAATCTAACATCCATAGTGTCTAGCTTTTAAAGAACTAAGTTCCATGGCCTCTTTTGAGATGCACTAGGTCCTCCTTGTTGAAGAGTTTTGAAAGGTAGAACTATGGGAATGTCATCCTCCTCTTAGACCTCTTCTTCTTCGTTCTTTGATTTTGTAAACTTTGGTCTTCCAAATTTGCATGTCACAATCCTTATTCTTCCTGATGTAGTGAAATTGAAAGGTTCTATAGTGGGTAAGGCTTCCTTATCTATTTGATTTGGGTCAAAATGACATAAAAATATAGCCAAACCCATGATTATATGCTCCAATCCTACCGTTTGCTTAGGAATTTTAACTAATCTCACCAATTGTTGAAAACTGTGATGAATATTTGAGACTTTTAATTTATTACGAGCATTCCAAAAAGAAAAATATCTTGTTTAGAGACTTTAGATGCTTCTAATTTTTCAAAGAAAACCCAAGCCATAAACTTATAAAGGATCATCAAACACCTATCTTTTATAGCTCCACCTAATGATTGATGAAAGTTTATTCCTTCATCACCTAAAATTCTCTTCCAAAATGCTCTAGCACTGAAGCTTTCGAGTTGATCACTTATACCTCATTTATATAAGCCAAATTCATCTCTCATGGTGATTTAATAAATGGTACATTAATTACTAAAAGGTTTATAGACAAGTGGTCTCATGCTTATTCTCAAAATGATGTGTTGAAAATAACTCAATATTAATTCTTTTGTAAGATGAGATTTATGTGAATGAAAATTTAATCCAACTCAACCTATCTAATAGATCTTTCGTCCTATCCATAACTTTTAGTTGCACCAAAGTTAGTTCATGGAAAAATCTACTAGCAAATTGTGTTCAAGTGTCCACAGACAGGAATTTCCTACTTTCTTCATCAGTGTACATGAGAAAGAGAGCACCATACTTTGATGAGATCTCCTTTAGACCTCTTCTCTATTTCTTCCCCCTTTACCTCAATAAAGATACTCTTAAAGACATCTTAAAGTGATGAAAGATATGAGAGTATGGTGGTGGTGGTGATGGAAGAGTAAACAAACAAAAGCATAGCTAAAAGATGGACGAAAAGTTGATGCTCTTAAAACTTCTACTTACTCTCAAACTTTAGAAAAGTGTTTGAATGAATTTATGAGTGAAAATGAAGAGAAACAAAACCTATTTATAAGGAAAAAGGGTTAGGTTTCGAGTGGGAACATTTAAATTTCAAATTAGGTAAAAATCCCTTAAAAACTCTGCCCTAGATCTACCTTCTCAAGTGTGTCGTAACGCATGACATGTGTCGTGGGTGTGACTGTGCCATGCTCTATATAGAGTGTGATAAGCTTGTAGGCCACATCTCAAGTCAAAACTTACCACTCAACCTATTCTTATTGGCTCAGGCTAGATATGACCTGTGACTCAAGTCACAAGCACAAGATTAGGTTCATTTGATGCTTCCAAATTTTGGTAAAATCACCTCCCCTCCCCTCCCCCCTCCTCCTCAAATTGCAAAATGTCATCAAACACATTTCTAAACATACAAATAATGATAAAATTCATCAAATTGTGACTTTTCTACTACATAATTCATTCTAAATCAAACTTTAAACAATAAATTAACATTAACTAACAATAAACACACATTGAAAATTGATAATTAACATAAATTAAATCCTAGTAAAATATAAACAAACTCTATAATTAAAACCAAACACATTAAAGAAACTAAAGGTGTTAAGTTCTAGAGCTAAACAATCAACATTCAAAAGATTACATTCTAATCTAAGAACACAATCTCTTGCCTAATTTTTCCTTAGTCTTCCTCTACGCCTTTTAGCCTTAGGAGGCCTTCCTCTTCCCCTTTTTAGTGAAGTGCAAATTTCCATTAGTTCTATTTCGTCTTCCTCTTCCTCACTAAAAATAGAATCCTCCACCTTAATGAGAATTTCCTCAGCTTTATTATTCCTCTCCATTGGTATAATTTCTTTAAAAGAGTAAATATACTCTCCCTTACCGAAAAATGCCCTGTGGTAACTGTAAGAGTAGCCTCATTGGGGGGAAAGAGTTTACTTACATATAGAAGGCGTTTTAGGTTTAGGCAACTTCAATTTAGGTGATGGGAGGGATAATGGTTGTTCTTCTTTCATTTTGGCTTGGAAGGGATCCATTTGGCTATTTCAAATGCTACAAAAGATAATATATATATATATATATAGACACACACACACACACACACACACACAACAATAGCTATTTCCTTCTTTATTTACAAGTGATGTTTCCCTCCTACTTCTTATGAAATATGGAATTCTAGAACATTTAGAAGCCTCTACATACCTATCCTAACAAAGGGCTCATATCTTCTCCATTAATATTTTGACATGGAATTAAAATAAGAATCAAGTCAGCAAACATTCACAACATGTTTAAATGTGAAAAATTTGGGCAAGTAACAAAAAATGCACATTACTATTAAATGAAATTGTTACCACTCCTATTTGACAATTTTTCTTTAATCTGCTTACTTTGAATGTTCTCATTTCTTTTGCATCTTCTCCATAGCAACCTATCAAAAATATGAATAATTTTATTTATAAATTTAAATATAACTAAGCAAACAAAAACTAAATAAATTATAAGAAAATTAAAAACTTGGGCTACCTCCTAATAGCACTATTGTAAGGTCTTGTAGCTTGACCCTTTTCCATCTTTAGTCGGATGTGGTGGTGAAGTAAAAGACTTCTTCATACATCTTTGGCTCCATCCCATAGTAGTGCTTAAGACGTTGTCTATTCACCTTGAAAATCTCTCTTTTTTCACTTTTGATGTTAGTTGCTCCATGCAAGTAAATTTTGACTATTATGAAAGGTCCCGACCATCGAGACTTCAATTTCCCAAGGAATAATCTCAATCAAAAATTAAAGAGCAACACTTGTTGTCCTTCTTGAAAGTTGCATTGCACAATGTGCTCGTCATTCCACTTCTTTTCATGCATCTCTAATCCCAGCTCTTGTTTTTCCTTTCTTTCTTCTCCTTTCTCATCCTTAATCTCAGCTCTTGGTGTCTTTTTAGACTTCTACACTTCAAATTCCACTTGTTTATCTCATACTCTTAAGGTTAACTTTGCTAACTCCACATCAATAAGAGTTTTACCCATAGCTAGAAATGGTCTTCCTAGGATAAGTGGTATCTTATAGTCTTCTTCAAAATCTAGCACTATAAAATCTATTGGAAAAATGAATTTGTCCACCTTGATAAGGGTGTCTTCAATAATCCCTATAGGATACTTAATCAATCTATCCACTAGTTGCAAAGATATCCTTATTTCCTTAGGCTCTCCTATCTTTAATTCCCTTAAAAGAGACAAAGGCATCAAATTAATACTATATCCAAGATCATAAAGAGTTTTATCAAACTTTAACTCACTAATTTCTCGAGGTATAATAAAACTCCTTGGATCGTTCATTTTTGAGGCATTTTGTTTTACAAGATAACACTACATTCTTTTGTTAAGTCATTACTTCACATTCCTCGAGCCTCTTCATATTGGAAATTATACCTTTGAGAAACTTGACATAGAAAGACATTTAAGCTAATGCTTTAAGGAATGGAATGTTAATGTGAATTTTCTTAAAAACTTTAAGGAATTTGGCAAAATCCTTAGTCATCTTGTCATCTTTTTCATAAACAAAAATAGTTTACCAACAAAAAATTTTGTAAGTAAATTGACAAATTCTGTAGGTAAATTAAATTACCTATGAATTTTTTTCATAGGCAATGTGGTAGTCAATAATTTTTGCCAACAAATTTTTTTCATAGGCAAAATTTACCTTTAGATTACCTAGGAAAAATTTCGAAGGTGACATTTACCTATGAAAATTTTCCATAGGTAAATAATGGTTGAATTTACCATGTAAACTGAGAAATTTCATTGGTAATTACTGGCAAAATTTGTCTAGAATTTTATAGGTAAATTAACCAACGAAATAATTCCCTAGGCAAATTTTATGTTCAAAAGTTGTTCGTAGGTAATTTCATAGTTACCTTCAAATTTGTACATTGGCAAATCCATAGGTAAATAATTACCTACGAAATTTTTTGCAGGCAAATTAGTCGATATATTTTAATTAATATTTTCTTTAAATATTAGTATTATTATTCATATTTTTAGTAATATTGTACATGTTACATAAAAATATATATATTATATAAATATAAAAAAAATATGTTACAAATGTTTTATATATATATATATATATATATATATATATATATATATATATATATATATATATAATCTACTATAAATGTTAAATGCTGATGTTATTACATAAACATAGTTTACATGTTTGATTGATTCATAATAAATAAAACATATCAATAATTTTTTCTCGCAATTAGCTAAGTCAAAATATAGTATGCTCTCATCGACATTCTCCCCACTCTGTATTTGTCATTGTTTCACATTTTGAAATTTATCTTGTGAATGTTAAAGAAATTATGAAATCTTTAAATACATATTAAACATATATAAATTCATAAAGTAAATTAGAAAGGTGGTCAAATACTAACCTCAAAAGATCGATTCGTGTCATGAAAAAAAGTTTTTTCATCCATTTTTCTAGTACAAGACTAAGGAAGAACCTGTGAGGTGGTGTTTCTTTGCTGTCCTTTTTTGCTTACATATGTAATATATGTTGAACCTAGGTTGTTTTGATGATTACAAACACATCTTCATTTGTCCAAGTTATTTGTGTAAAATCTTATAGGTACATCAATTTATTGAATAAAGATGTTTGGAGAAAGTGTTATGGTGAAAACTCTAAGTATTCAAATCCAACAGGTGTGGCCATATTTCAACAGGCATTGTGACTCTAGCAACGGGTGCTGAAGGATCTTAACAGGTGTTGAAATGACACATAAGTATGAGTAAAGTCTGGACCTCTCAACCATCATTTTTCTCAAGCACAATAGGCATTGGATGACTCAATCACTTGAGCAATACAAGTTTATCTTCACAATGGGCGTGGCTCTTGACATCTTAATAAGTGTTGCATTTTCGCAATAAGCATTGGATTAAATGACTTGATTTGAGCATAATTCTTAAGAGCTTGACACAGGCATTGGAGAAGTTCCTAGGCAGAGCTAAGATCTCTGGACCCTCCAATGACATACTCTAAAAAATGCAATAGGCATTGAGATCATTTCTAACGAACATTGGAAGTTCACCAATAACCATTGAAGTACTGTTGGAAATCTTAAAAAACATAACATCAAGTTCACATCCTCCTAGAAATTTGCAATGGGCATTATTTATATCTAAACAAGAGTTAAATTTGAATTCCAACAAGCGTTGAGAATTGCCAATAACCATTGAAGAGTTATTAATTGAGAAGGTCAGAAGATAACTGTTTAGGCACATCTCTTTCTAACGGCTAGTTCCAACAAACGTTTTGATAGAACCAACGACCATTGAAATTGTATTTTGTTTGAAAATCACCCAACTAATAACTAAATAATAGGTGTGGAGAATGTCCAATAGGTGTTGAGTGTCTACTATAGTGACAGGAAGTGATAGCATTTTTTCTAATGGCTAGTTCAGTGTCCTTGTCTATAAAAGGACCTTATAATAATATAAACAAATAAGAGAAAACATTCAAAAATTGATTACTTTTATAGTGAAAGCTATCATTGAATAAAAAATGGGTGAAACGAGAGTGATCTAGCTTATAAGAGAAGATCTTTGTCAAAACTTGTAAGAGTTATCTTCAAAAATAGAGTATAAAGAACAAGCTTTCAAACTTTCTCTCAAAACTCTTAACAAAATCAAGCATTCCTCGTAAGTCTATTCTAAATTGTTTATTACTTGAGTGAAAGAGTTTTTCTCAACTTTCTAAGTTGTAACTTTGTTTGAGAAAACCTTTGGTTAGGAGATCTAAAACCATACTTTGTGAAAGGTTTAAGGTAGTACCTATAAACTACTTTAGGAAATGGTCTTAGTAGTACCCGTAAGTCTACTTGTAATGGCTTGGCAGTGGCTAAAAACTACTATTGTAAAGGTAATTGATAGCACCTGCGTGCTATCTAGATAGTAAAAGGCTCTAGTGGGAATACTAGATGATAGGACATAGACAGGTTGTGTCAAACCTTTATAGATTGATTGTCCTTATTCTTCATTATTTTTGCACTCGTTCTTATTTTTTATTACTTGTCATTGCCATATTCAACCCTCTTTTAGGGCATCAATTGACAACAATTGGTATTAGAGCTAGTCTTTTCATCAAAGCTTAAGTGCTCAGAGTAAAGATCATGGTAAGTTATGAAAAATCACAATTAGTCCACAAGCCACATTTTTTCAAAGGAGATGGCTACAGGTACTAGAAAAATCGAATGGAGATCTTTCTTAACAGTGTAACCATAGATCTATAGGACATCGTCAAAGAAGGAAAAGAAGTTCCAACAAAACTAGTTGGAGATATTCTAATACCAAAGCCAAACCGTGAATCGACGACTGAAGAGAAGAAGACAAATTTGAAGAATAAATGAGCAATACATGTTCTCTTTTATGCAATCCATAAATCTCAATACGCTAAGTTATAAATGTGTATGTCAACAAAAGAAATATAGGACACAATGCAAACTCAACATGAAGGAACCAATGAAGTCAAGAAGAAAAAGATACAAATGTGTATAAAACATTTATATATCATTCTAGGGAAACCATCACTGAGATGTACAACAGGTTTATTGACAAAGTGCACTCTCAAAACTCTTAGAAAGTCTTATTCTAATGAGGACATGGTAGCGAAGATTTTGAGAACACTTCCCAAAGATAGGTAAAAAGTCAAAAAGACAATAATAGAGGAAGTAAACAAGCTGAAACCTATCATTGGATGAGTTTATGAGAAAGCTACTAGCATATGAAATCACTCTTGAAAAACTAGTTGAAAGTATTGAAGTGAGAAAGAAAGATTTGGCATTAAAAGCCAAAAAGGTATGCTATGAATCCCCATCTACTTTTTTGCTAACATCTTCTTTTAGTAATGATGAAGATAGTAGTGAAAATGAGCACCTCGCCCTCATCACAAATAAAGTAAAGAGATTTCTCTCAAATCCAAAGAACAAGAAGGCAAAGAGATACAAGAAGAAAAGTAGCAAGAGTAAACTCATTTGTTATGGATGCAATAGGAAAGGGCACATAAAGTTAGGTTGTTCTGAATTGAAAAAGAGTAAATTTCCTACCAAAAAACATGTCGCCAAGAAAGAAAAGGAAGTGTATAAAGCTATTTAGGATAATACTAGTGACTTTGAATCTGATGAAGAGAAAATAAGAAAGGAGTTGGCCAACCTTTGTCTAATGGCAATTGAGGAGAAATCAGACAAATCCTCAAGTAAGCACTCCTCTAGCAACGAGCGATGGTGACCTAGAAGTAAATCCCTTTTGATTCCTATTTTAGAGATGAATTATATTCTATTATCACCAAGCTTACTTTGAAAGTTGAGACTCTTAAGTTTAACAACTCATCTCTTAAGAAAGAGAACAAATCTTTAAAAGATTATGCTAAGAGTTAAGAGACTCTGGCTAATGAAGTTGAGTCTTTCACAACTAAGAATTTTAAGCTTAAGGATAGCCTCAACAAATTCACCAAAGGAAAGGTGAAATTATACTCCATCCTAGAGATTCAATCGAGCTCATCTATTAAACATGAATTAGGATATAATGTCTTTATTTCTACTGCTCCTTCTCCTTCCAAAATGGTCTTTATTAAGGCTAACAAAGTTAGTATCCCTAACCCCCTTAGAATGCCAGAAGTTCCTAAGTAGGAAAATGCCAAGATAAATGGTATAAAGGCTAAGTCATAAAATATTCACACCCAATTGAGACATGCTCCTCTTAGAGCAAATTATGCCTATATGTATCATTCATACAAGCCTAAGAGGCAAAATGTCCAAAGGCACAAAAATTGGCACAATCATGGATATAAATACAACCATATAGGAGAATTCTTCACATGAGAAATAATCTTAGAAGTATGACTCAAAGGAATTACAAGTCTTATAAACACTATGTGCATGTTCCACTTAGAAATAGGACACTAGCTCACTTTAATGGTAACTATTTTTACTGTGGTATATATGGCCACATTGCCAATCATTGCCATTCTAAAAGGCATGATAAGCTAATGACAAGAGCTAACCCCTTAAGACCTAAGAAGGTTTGGGTACTTAAGACATAACTTTCATTGTTTTACAGATGTGCTTGAAATCTTAAGTTGAAGAGCAAGAGTGGTATATTGATAGTGGATGTTTAAAGCATATGATAAGAGAAAGCACACAATTGGAGAAAATAAAAGGACTTAGAAATGTGTCTTTTAGAGACAATTGAAAGGCCAAAATTATTGGCATAGTTAAAGTTGGTAAGGATGTCGATTCACCTATCCTTGATAAAATACTATTTATTGATGGACTCAAACATAATTTGCTAATTGTAAGTCAGTTGTGTAACAAAGGCCTTAGAGTTGTGTTTGAACCGCAAGCATGTTATGTCTCAAGGATGAGTGATAACAAAATTTTATTTATTGGTAAGAGAATTCTTAATATTTATGTCATTAATGTAAATTCTCTCGTTAGCCATAATGCAAAGTGTTTACTCTCTATAGTGGATGAAGGTAAAACTTGGCATAGGAGGCTAGGACTTGCTAGCATGGAACTCTTCAATAAGATGAAAAGAAAAAGCTTGGATAAAGGTCTACCTGAAATCAAGTTCATAAAGGAAGGAGTTTGTGAAGCATATCAAAAAGGAAAATAAGTCAAATATGCATTCAAAGCTAAGAACAAGGTAAGTTCTTCTAGACCTTTGCAATTGCTTCACATGAATCTATTTGGACCCAATAGAGTATCTAGCTTGGGAGGCATGCATTATGCATTTTCATAGTAGATGATTACTATAGATATACTTGAGTATTATTTCTTCCTCACAATAATTCTTGTTTTGATGCTTTTAAGACCTTCGCCAAGAGAATTGAAAGCTAAAAGGATTTGAAAATCTCTTCTATTAGAAGTGACCAATGAGGAGAGTTTGAGAATGCTAAGTTTCATAGCTTTTGTGATGAGTATGGTATCTCACATAACTTTTCAACTCCTAAAATACCACAACAAAATGGTGTGGTAGAAAGAAAGAATAAAACTCTTCAAGAAATTGCTAGAATCATGTTAAATGAGTATAATCTTCCTAAGTATTTTTGGGCTGAAGTTGTAAACACTTTCATTTTATGTCTTAAATAGAGTCTTATTGAGACCATTATTGAAAAAACTCTTTATGAGTTATGGAACAATAGGAAGAACAAGATTGCATACTTTAGAGTCTTCGGTTGCAAGTGTTTTATTCTAAACACTAAAGATAACCTTAGCAAATTTGACTCTAAATTTGATAAAGGAATTTTCATTGGATGATCTACTATAATAAAGGGTATAAAGTCTTTAAAAAGTGAACACTTGTTGTAGAGGAGTCTATGCATGTTGGTTTGATGAATCTAACCCCACTTCCTCAGTTTGACCATCAGTTTGTGGGTCACATGAAGTATTGACATCAATTTATTTACAACCCAGAGTTTGGAGTCCAAAAGTTGACATCAGTTTGCATAGGACTCTAGGGCAACTTTTGAGAGTTTTGATGAAAAAGAATTTAAAGTCTTGAGAGGAATGTTTACCATATATAGAATTTGCAAAGAATAAGAGTGTACATTCTTCTACACGTTATTGCCCTTTTGAGATGTTTATGGATTTATACCATTAAGTCTTTGGATTTATCCCCTATTCTTTCTAATTTACGAGTTGATATGGAAGGTAAAAAGAAATCTAAATTTGTTAAATAATTACATGAGAAGGTGCATTTTAATATTGAAAAGAGGAATGAACAAGTTGCTAAAAATGCAAATAGAGGTAGAGTTAAAGTGGTATTTGAACAGGGAGATTGGGTTTGGATACACTTTAGGAAAGAAAGATTTCCTAATCTTAGAAAAAGTAAGCTAGATCCTAGGGGAGATGGACCTTTTTCAAGTCTTAAAGAGGGTTAATGATAATGCTTTCAAGTTAGACTTGCCTAGTGATTATAATGTTAGTGCTACATTTAATTTTGCTGATTTATCTCCTTTTAATTTTAATGAAGGTGTTGATTCAAGGATGAATCCTCTTGAGGAAGGAGGGAATGATACAAATAGCCAAGACAGGTTAGCAAAGGATCTACTTCAACTTTAACGCCCAATCATAAGGGAAAGGCTAAAGAAGTTTAAGGAGGCAATTGGAGCATTCATGCAACAAAGAGTTACACTTAGATTAGCCAAAAAGAGTAAAGGACGTGTGAAGCCTAATTAAAAGGTGATGGGAGCTTAAACTCTTCAAATGAAGCATTTAACTTAATACAATGGAGCCTAACTTGTAGAGAGCACCCAAGCATAACCCAATTCGACCAAGGCATGTAAAAAGAAGCTCAAGGCATATAAAAGGAAGCCCAAGTTGTGTAAGCAAGGAAATAAGGCCCAAAGTCAAAGATTCTTGCAAGATTTCCTTAGTTGGAAATATTTCCTAATGCTATTAGGATTTCCTCATTAGGTTGAATCTTTTTCCTTTTCTATTTAGCAAGAGTTGTTCTTTAGTTAGGAAAGTATCTTGATCTAATCTTGTTAACCAATCATAATATTTCTTTAGTTTTCCTATTTAGTTTAAGATTGCCTTTTCCTTATTACATTAGGAAATATTGAATTCTGTTAGAGAATGTAAAACAAATCCTAATTGGTTTTAGATGAAGCATTATAAGGCTATAAATAGTTCTTATATTCTGCCAAGAGAGATTCAATCAATCAATATTATTATTGCTAGCAATTTTGCTAGTAAGATTAAATTCTTTTCTTGAGTTCTTGAGTGGACTTGATGAGATTGTTGAGTGAAGGCTTAATAATTTCACAAACTTGTTAATTTTGATCTTAAATTGGCTTGGTTAATTTAAGGTTTGAGTTAACACAACTTTGAATCTTTATAACTTAGGTTGTTGTAAATAAGTTTTCTAGAGGTCTAGTTGGGATTTATAGATCAAAACTCCAATACTTGGTTTGATAGATTTTAGGTAACTATTCCTTAGCCTATGGGTAAGGGTCAATCTAACCTTATTCGTATCAAGTGATTGAGCCTAGAGCTAATGAATGATACCATAACTCGACTTTGTAACCAAGTGAAAACAAAAATAATCTTAATTTGATAACATCATTCGAAACTCCATTTTGCTTGAAAGTATCATAAATCTCCAAAAAAGTTGTTTTATGAATGTGTGAATCTTTATGTGATAAACCTCCAAACTGATTATCTTATACCATCTATATAATTGCAAGTTTAATCTCAAAGTTGTTGGCATTGGCAATTGGTATAGTAACTCCGGGTTGCAATTTATTGAGCAATGGAACATCGTAGCCCCTTATAGGCTTCTCATTCTCTTGATTATTCACCATTGGATTTCTTCTATTATGTTCTTCTAATCTATGTCTCCTTATGCCTACTTTAAGTGTTCTTTCAATTTTAGGATAAAAAAGTTCAAGATCTTGCTTTCTCCTAGTCCTTTATATGCAAGATAAAGTTTTGCACCTAAAATCAAACAAAAACAAAAGAAAATTTTTAGATTAAGAATTGAATCGACGCTTCCAATATTAAAGCACCATATCCTCGATAATGTTGCCAATTTCTTTAACTGTGTTTAACTTTATAACCTAAGTTAAATCCAAATCAATCAATCAATTCAAATTCACTTATTATTTTTGTCCTTTTAAACTTTTCCTTAAAACCCACCTTGTAAAATGCCTACAAGAGGATAGTGATCAAAGTAATATAGTGCACAAGTATGTGCAGATATCACCCCACAGAGATAAGTGTAATAAGTAATGGAATATGGTGATTTTATTTTTATCTAGAAACTGAATAATTAAGATGTAATCTAAACTACTAGCATAATGAAAATAAACTAAATTAGCAATTAAATGACAAAAAGTTAAAAGCAGCTGAGAAAGAAAATCTTATGAATAAACACTTAGGATACTTGTCCTCATCATTAGAAAATCATGAAATCAATTATCATTCAATGATATGTTAGATTAAGAGTTGTAATTATCGATTCCTTCATCCAATGATCTCTTGAATTCTTACACTTGATCTTGCATTCAAGCATATTTCTCCTTGTATTTTTCTCTAAAAAACTCCTCTCTTTTCTCCCTCAAAAGCCTCTTTTCAAAATCCTAAGTGTTGGCTTTAAATATTTGTTCAAAAGAACTAAAAAAATTGGCAAGAAAGTAGCTAATGGCATGCTTAGGTTATAAGTCATGATTGATACGAACGTGGGTAACTTATCCAAAACTCATATTCAATGTTGTTACATTTACCTAAAGAACATTCAAGAATCAAGCAAAAAACTTTAATTCTCAACTAGACATCTAAATAACTTGTATCTAGTAACCTAAGTTATAAAGAATAAAAGGGTGTCGAAGACCAAGCCTAAAAAGAACTAGTTCATTTTAAGTTAAGAATTAAACAAGGTTGCAAAGCTACTTGAGCCCTCACTTAAATAACCTCACCAAGCTCTTTCAAGAACCAAAGAGAAGAATAATTTCTCATAAGAAATTTGAATTATATTGATAAAGAAATGACTCTAAATACATGGTTTGGATGGCGTATTTATATGCATTACAATGCTTACTAACTAGGAATAAAATATGCAAATCCTATTTTAAAAAATAAGAAATAAACAAAATAGAAAAAATGCCATATGCCTATTTGGCTAAGCATGCATCCAAACTTCCTAAATATTATCTCGTATTACAATTCAAGAAATAAAAGAAAATCTTTTCTAAAAGAGGAAGTAAAATTCAGCCAAGAAAAGAATAGAGGAATATTTTTGAGATCTTGTATATCTTGAAAGTATTTGACCTAATTTATTAACCTCTTTTACCATATGTGTTGCCTCCCCTCTTTAGGAATGTTGTTCTTCCTCTAAATGATGCTTAGAATATTCTTGAAAGTTTTTTAGAATATTCTATAACATTTTTAGAACCTTCTAGAATCTTTTTGAACAATTTTAGTATAATTTTCTCTATTTGTATTATAGATTTCATTTTAAGGATCCACAAATGAAAAGGAAGTAAAGAAATAACAATTTTGTCCTTATGAAGAAGATTGTCTAATTAAGGCCAGTGTAAATATGACAAACTCTAAATATGGTAGGATTTGAAGCTTTTGTGATGTCTTCGTTCTTTTGAATTAGATCTCTTTGAGAGTTCATTTCACTCTTTGTAGCATTAAGTTTGCCTCTATTTTGGTTCCCATTAATGACTTTAGTTATGGATGTGACACTTATTAAACTAATGGGAAGTCGTAGCTTGTGAATTTAGTCATGAATATGATAATATGCTTTTTTTCTTCACATGTCTTGGTCTCTAAAATTGCCAACTTTGCTTATTTTGGTCCTAATTCACTCCACACTTACTAAAACACCTACAAAACATCCAAATATGAGAAAATAATATAAATTTTCTTCAAATAACTTAATTTAAACATAAATTAACACTAAATCAAGCCAAAATCTCATTAAATATCTATGAACAAATTAAGCCTAACACTGCAGGAAAGCAACACCTGTTGTAAGTATTACAACAAATACATAAATCATAAAAACTAATAGTTTGACTTTAATTATTATATGAGAATGTAATTAAGCCATCTTAAACTCATTCAAATGATTATGCCTAATATTTCACAACTGCTCACCATGGTGAGCGCTACTCCAATGCATGAAATGTAGGTAGTAGAACTTCATGTTCTTTTAGGGGTTGTCGCTCTCAAGCAACATTAACTCTGTAGCCAAGCCTATGGAGGACATGTCATTAGCCAAATAGGAAAAATGAAAATAAGTATAAAATAAAAAGAAAGATTCATTTAGTGTAACATATAAGTCAAGGACTCTTCAATAGCAGTTAAGGTACAATAACCCACTACAACAGTGATCTAAGAATTTGTAGAGGTGGGCTATCACTGTCAACCCACAGTCAAAGTTCTTAGCCAGCCTAAAGTCATTAAAGGCTGGCAACAAGAAGTTTTTTATAGTGTCTCCTGGGTTAGAGAATAATGTCCTTGTCGGGCTATACAGTAGGAAACACTGGTGGCCTGGTTAATTTGCTCTACAGAGCTTTGAGCAATGATCATTAAAACGTTATTCTTTAATGTCAAACACTTAAAGTCATTGCTCTCTATCCATATGGGAAATGCATCTAAGCAGTCATATGACATAATTGATCTATAGTACTAGATGAAATATGCTAGTATCGATTAGGAGATGGAACCCTAAACAACGATTCTTATCAATGCATGTGAAGTTCCCTGGGCATGAATGCTAGTTTGTCTATCTATGGGAGAGGGAATAGGTGGTATCCATCCACCTCTCACTAATGCTAACATGGTCGTTGAATCACTCTTAGGAGGCTGATCCGATAGTGTTCTAAAAAAAGGAGGAGCACCGTCTCTTTGATCCTCGTAAACATTTGAAGAGGACCTGCTCCCTTTGCTGTAAGGAATATCACCCTAAAAAGAGAAAACAAAGTCATTAAAATTCATCACAAGTGGACATGAGAATAGTTACAATTAACAATGCAATATAAACTAAAAGTAGAATGATAAGAGACACAACAATGCATACAAAAAACCAAAAAAAAAAAAACTCAAAAATCACAATACTATGAAATTTCAGGTATGTCTATTATACATAAATTCATTCAACAAATTAACTTCTCACATTTTTGCATGTAGGAACACACAAAATAAAAATCAGGTGCAAAAGATGCAAAAAACCACATTTGTTTGCAAAATTCTAGGCAAACATTGTAAGAAAATCCCAAGGTAGGCACAAAATTAAATAATAATAATTTTCAGTATGATCTCGATTTTTATGCAAGCATATAGGAATTGAAGAATGAAACATGAATAATGTTGGACATGCAAAACCCCTAAATGTGTGTGTATATATATATATATATATATTAACCGTTAAGATATATATGCCAATTCTGTATCTTAAAAGATACAGATAAGATAATATTCTATTCCATTTTAACTTTTAAAATGAAATAAATATCTAAATAATTTAGATAATATCACTAATTATCTTAAAACCCTATTTTGCTTTGGGCTTATTCTGTATATACGACCATATAGGTTCACATAATGTAGATACTAAGCTAAAACTTATTTCTAATCCATAAGTCATAAATGGCTTTTAGCAAGACATTATGACTATCCAAATTATGTGGAGGTTAATAATCCAACCCAACCTAGCTTATAAATAATATTATAATTTTTTTGTCACATCATATCTTAATTGAACATAAGATATGAATCATCTCATCCTTATACAATTCAATTCTATCTCGATCTCCAAGATAGACTGATGTATAACGATATTGATAATCTTCATCAATTCATTTTTGCATAGCCATGCAATCTCTTTAGTCTAACTTATTAAGGGGCCCAAGATATATTTCTCATAAATATATAGGGGACAAATTTCTTCTTAATCACTTATATTCCTCTATATGATTTATTTTATATCCAATATCAGTCTGTATAATCATCCGGTTAAAGATAATGTTGGACCATATCAAAACATGAAGTTCATCATATCAGAATCCATGGTAATTTTTAGATCATAGAATTAAGTTAACACTATTGCATGAGATCACTTATGACAATTTATTCATATAGTGTTCTTATAGCAATTTGGTTCAATACAATGTTTCTTAGACATATATCTATGTGTTTAACTTAATATCACATATCCATGACCGGTAAAACATAGTCATCAATCAAAACCTATACTAGTCTTGATTTATTATTATCCCAACACTGATGAACAACTAGGGACAATTTAGAATAGAATTATTTACACTTAAAAATTTTACTATCAAGTCATATACTTGATAACATTAGGTTGAATTAACCATTCATGGAATTTATCATTTAGACATAAAAAAAGAGATATTTAATAAAAATACAACCATGACATTATTAAGAAAATATTCATTATAAGAAATGACCTAGGGCACATAACTAACATGTCAAGATGAAATCAATACCCACTGAAAGGTTGCTGAAATAATATTTGACCATGATACCAACCTGAAGACTATCAAGTTTAATACCTGCTAGAAAGCTACTAAGACACCCATGAACTCTAGTAACCACTTAAGAGATGTTGGAAGTTAACATTTGACACTGGTACCTACTAGAAAGCTATCATGAAACTTGGTATCTACTAGAAAGTTTCCAAGGACATTAGTACATGCTCGAGGAGCTACTAAGGAAGTTGTATCCTTTGGCATCCTTTTTCTAGTGTTTACATTTAAAGAAATGCTTTCCAACAGTCATTTCTCAAATGTCATTTTCCAAGCCCATAAAGTATGGATAAATTATGAGCATTGGATTTTGGGTTCTTTAGGATTTAAGCCTAATGATAAAAAAAAAAATACTAGAATTATCCTCAAAAAGTGTGACGAAACATTGTATGAGAAGGAATAAAAGTTTAGAAAAAAACTTGCATCAAACCCACCTTTCAACTAAGCCTAACCTTGAAAGCGTTGAAGAGAAGTAATTTGTTGGTTGTATAACCAACATAAATGGCTATACAATCAACCATATGTTGTGTATAGCCAACCATTTAGCTATATAAACAAGTTTTAAACCCTAACAAAAAGAACCTTCTTAAATCGTTGACCTTTGCTTTTAATTGGTTGTACAATAAACCATTAGTCTGTACAACCAATTCCTTAGCTATATAGATAACTTAAAACCTTAATTCTCTAAAAGATTCTTTGATCCTATGTGTTGGAGGCTAAGGATTGAGTGTAATTCAAGCCATTAGACTTAGTTCTAGTCTTCTTACCGCTATAAATACCTCTACTATTGAGGGAAAGGAAAAGGAAGAGGCTTGCAAACTCTAAGATAACCCTACTAAAATGTAGTCCTATAAACCTCAAAATACCCCTAATACATAGAAATCCAAAGGCCCAACTTTAAAATTAAAGATTCAAGGTAAAAAAAAGGTTTTGTAACTCATTTGCATAATTCCTTGCATTTGGTCGATTCTTCATCATCTAAGTGCCTCTAAGGGCAAGGCATACCAAAAATGACATTTAAGACTCTAACTTCCCTTTTTCTTCCCTTAAAAGTTATAGTGCTAGAGTTTGTATAGACTTCTTTATAGTCTGTATATACCATTAATTTTGTTGTATAGACCATCAGTTGGTTCGCATAACAAACTTTTATCATAGTCAATAGTTTTTCTCCTCTCTTCCTCTTTTGCTTTCTCTTTAGATTTTAAGGTTCTATAAGTTCTTTTATAGGTTTCAAGGCTCATGACCCATTTCTTATCATTAAGAGGAGCAAGGATCAAGAAAAAGGTGTTTTGATGATCTTAACATCATTAATAATGTTTTTTCTTTGACTCTTATATATGTTTTGTTACATATCACTAAGAATATCATGAGAAGAGGGGTTTTCATCTCTTATGATTCTTTGATTCCATTGTATTTTGATGTGTGCTTATGTTGGTTCATCACCATTGTGTATCTTTGTCTCCAGCACCACAAAGAGAGAGTGACAAGCTTGATAGTTTGCATACCTTATCTATTTAGCTTGTTGATTTCATATCAAGAAAGGGATGAGTTGCTACCTTAGGACCCCTTATTTTTTTTTTATGGTTAATTAATTATGTAACTTCTTGGCATTATATATACTTTTTTCAAATGTCTCATAACCTTCTAGAGTACCTTCTTTTTCATCGATGGCTAAAGGTGCTTTGAATATACCATTGACATATGAAGCTCCTTTTGGAGCATTATTGGATAAGAATTCAATGATCCTATGACCTCAATATTGGAATTCCAATCCTTGCCCAAAACCTCCTTTTTATCTTCTATATGCATTTCATGATTTCCATATAACATGTGCAAACATTATTCATGCCATGCTTTATTTGTGTTTTGTGTTTGATTTATCATGTTACTTTGTTACGAATATATGAATAATGGATATAGATGCATTCTTAGGTCCCTTAATTTGGATTTGGACATGTTTCTGATCCATGAACATAATATGGTAGGTAGTTTGCCATTTGAATGTGATGGGTGATCTTTGTTATGGTTGTTGTTTCCATTAGGTCATAAGGTGATTTAGACTACTATTTTGACTATGACTTGGCACTAACATATGTTCTCTTTTGGTAGGTTAAGATGCATTCTATTCTTTTTTTTGCATATATGTTTATATATATGGATGCTAAATCCTATTTAAGATCTTATATATACCCCATCTCCCTTCGGAGCATGTTTCTAATGGGATGATGATATGTTTGTTTTAAGGCCTACTAGATGAATGTGATAAGACTATTAATTAGACTAATTAATAATATGGTCAAGATTGTAATTATGAACCAAAGATGCCCGAAGGCCGAATTGCTAAATCCCAACAGTTTAGGGCGCTTAACCTCTTTCCCACACTGTACCTAATTTTTGAACTTGATCTTTGATGAGGTAAAGGTAGATTGAGCTTTCTAGTTGACTTATCTCAAAATCATTCCTTGTCTAGAATTTTATCCCAACTAAATTTGGGTGGCGACTTTATTTTAACTTAAGGGTGATACCAAAGTATTGCCCCACCTTGGTCCCCTGTTGACCATTTGATTACTAATAAGGGCTTCAAATTTTATGAGGCATTCTTAAAGGATCCTTCGTTAATCCTATACACATGTCATAAATCAGGGTTGAACCAATGCATGACCTTTATCCTTTTGAATCCCTAATGGTCATTAAAAGTTAGAAGTCATAAATAAGATTCCATTCATTCGAGCACAACCATAAAATCAAGGAGCTTACAGTGGCGACCAGAGAAGCAAGTAGTATGATAATATCTCTTAATAAGAATATGGAGAATGAGAAAGAGAATGTTTGGTTTGATGGATTCTTTAAAATATTAAAGAAGATCCAAAAGACTTTAGGTATAAGAGGCTCAAAATAATGGATCGACATTGAAGAATCGCTAGCATGTAAGCATGAAAAGCTCCCTGTTGTGAATGCTAAGGGAAAAATGTTTGAAGAACATGTAACCCAAGGCATTAGACTCACTCATCTACTTTGGATGGTGTGCTTAAAGGATAATAAAACTATAACAAACCAAGAGAAGTTCTAATGTTTGTACTTTAGTATTTGTTTGATGCTTTGAACAAACCCGATAGACGTTAAAAGGGGAGATTATTCTGAATGCTAGGGGAGAATGTTTAGAAAACATGTAGATTAAAGACCCAATAAACATTAAAGGGCCATAACAAGTTCAATGGGCATTGTGCAAATTCAACAAGTGTTGAACATCTCCCAATGAAA
Source organism: Omphalea diandra (assembly GCA_949677035.1). NCBI lineage: Eukaryota > Viridiplantae > Streptophyta > Magnoliopsida > Malpighiales > Euphorbiaceae > Omphalea > Omphalea diandra. The sequence continues at coordinate 24,191 of CATIWR010110746.1, forward strand.
GGCTGAGCAATAGACATTGATTGGATGTTGGCCTTTTGCTAAAGTCTTTTGGACCTCATAACGAGCATTGTCTATTTATAATAGGTGTTGGAGAAGTACTCAAGGTTAGGTTTTGTTAGACCTCACCATGGGCATTGAAGTTTCATAACAGACATTGATCTGAGCTAACAACAGTCATTGCATATTCATAACATGCATGGGAAAAATGTCCAAGCCTGAGTCAAAGCTTTTAGAACCTGAAATGAGTGTTAGCTCTTCTTAACAGTTGTTGAAGAAGTCTCAAACATGCATTGCAAATTGCTCAATTGGTGTGAAAAATAACTATGCAAAGTTTGAAAAATAGAGCATGAATTTAAGCTTTCTAGAAATGAACAATGAACATTATTCTTTCTCCAACAGACATTATAATTAAAGCCAATAGGCATTGAAAGTTACCATTACAAGTTTAATGGGTGTTGATGAAGAAAAACAGGTATTGTCATCTTTAATAGCTAGTTTTGCAGAAAAGCTGTCAAACATAATATTAATTGTTCTAACGACTAGTTTTGGAGCTTGGATATATAAAACACATTTTTGGAGTTTAGAAAGGTTGAAGAAAAGGCTGGAAATCATTATGGACATCTTTATAACTCCTTGTAACTATTTGTGCAAACCTTTTTAGGTGTTGCTTATATTTTGGGTATAGTTAGGTTTATTTTTGTTACTCTTTTGAGAGTAGATTTCCTTGAGCAATAATTATATATTTACTACCTAATTGAGAGGCTTAGACACTATTTGGATCTTTCCTTGCTAATGGTTGTAAAAGTTGGTATTGTGCCTAGAAAAATACCAAGGGGAAGGTTCTTCCTAAGCCTGTAAAAGGAAAGGCGGTCCTTGAGCTTGGGAAGGCAATGATGTCTTTGAACCTTGGAAAGGGAAAGGTTGTTCTTGAGCCTGAAAAGGAATAAAAAGGCCTAAGTGAAAACTTGGGGAATACAATCAAATTGTCGAACCACTATAAAAATCGCTATGTTGATTTATGTGTTTGTAGTTTCCTTTTAATTGTCTATGGTTGTGTTTTTATTTTTTTATTACAATTGAATTCACCCTATTTAGGTTGCCTCATCGTCACTCAGTCCAACATTTGGTGTCAGAGCCTAACCTATTTTGAAGCTTAAGTGTAAGAGGTACATAATCATGACAAAGTCTTTTGGTTGTGGAAAATTTCTCAAAAATGGACCTACTCAAACCAAAAGAAGCAATATGTCTATGGAGCTAGAAGACCACCATCAAGAGGAAAGAAGGAGAAGAAGCTTAATGAATTTCACATTCATAAGTGATGATGAATTCTCTTGCAATAGAAGGATAAAGAAAAGGAAGCCAAAAAGAAATCAAAAGCTGGATGTCTCATGGCCATGAAGAATGAATTGAATAAGGGCTCTTCAAATGAGATATGCAAATCTGATGATGATATCAATGAGACGTTCACAGTAGAAATTCTTATTGAGGTCTTAAAATCAACAAATAATGATTTGGATACATCTTTTTATAGAAATAAGATTTTGAGAAATGAAAATGAATCTTTGAAAAATGAAATTTCCTCCATTTCTAAAATTAAAGATGAGCTTCTTAAAGAAGTTGAATGTTTGAGGAAAGAAAAAAAGAAATTACTTTTAAAAGCACTTTTCTTAGATTCAAATGAAAGAGAATTTTTAAAAAAGAAAATTGATGCGTTGGAAAAGGAAAATGAAGAGTTAAATTCTAAAAAGAAATTTTATGAAACTCTTTCCAAACAAAATGACAGTTTGAAAAATGAGGTTTTAGATTTGAAAAATTTTCTTTCAAACTTTGCTAAAGGCAAAGAAAAACTGGATTTACTTTTGGACACTCAAAGAGATGTCGATATGAAACATGGCATTGGATATAATAATGTCGCTTCCTCTACTTCTAAATATGTGTTTGTTAAAGCTTCACCTTCTAAAATGCCTAATGTCCAAGGAGTTGAATCTCTAAAATCTTCACAAAAGGCTAATGCCAATGCAAAACCTAAGAGTACAACACTAGCACATGCATACACCAAACAATTTAAGAAAAAGGGTAATCATGCTTTTATGTATGCATCTTAGAAGCCAAAGAGGTAGAATATGCTACACTTTGCACTTAGAAGAAAAGTTAATCATGATCACACCTACCTAGGGTGCATATACAAAAAAAACTCATGCGCATGATTATAACTACTTTCCTCCTCACTCTCATAGGCCAAAGGCAAATCATGCCTTTAATTTTGGAACCAAGTATTGTAAGAATACACAAGTTCCTTCACAATTTAGGCACCAAGCTTTTAGATGCCACCTCACTCATGCTCTACACAAGAGCTTAAGAAAGCATCCATTTGGCAATGCTTTTATTATAGAAATTATGGCCATAAAGCATACTTCTTTTATGCTAGATTGAGAGATGAGCAAATTTTTACTGCTAACCCCCATGGACCTAAAAGAAAATGGGTCCCAAAGAAAGTTTAACTTCATAGGTTTAGAAGCTTTTCACACTCTACTCAAAATGGAGAATCAAATGGTAATTAAAACTATAAAATTTAAAGAGGAAGTAAAGTTTTTAAAAAGATTTGTATTATTAGAGAATTAAACATTTGACATCAATTGGAAAACATAATAATTGATATCAGATGGTATCTTTAACTATAATGCATCTTTATCCCTCCTTGTTTTTGTTTAATATGCTTTTGCTGAAGGGGAGTTTACTTTATGAACCAACTTTGGTATCAATTTGGTGTTTTAGTTTAGGAATCTTTAACAACTATCCTTTCTTTCTTGCTTTCCTTAATTTGTGATGAGAACATGCAACCCCAAGCTATGTTAACTAGATTTGTGTTTGAATATCTTGAGTGATTTGTTAAAAGAAAGCATAAAGATAAGGGGAGTTTTCCTTTGTTGTTTGTTTTGTATTTTTTATAACATCATGTTTACTTTTCTTTAAGGAATCTGGTCTAGATTTTAGGAAGAGAATGTTTGTATGATTGTAAGGGGGAGAACATTTTTTTTAAGGGATAATTTGTGTATGTCTTTTTGTCATGACAAAAAGGGGGGAGAAGTTTTGGATGCTTTGATATGATGATTTGATTGTTTTGTTTGGTATCACTTATGTGTGTAGTTTAACACTTGGTATCTTTTATGTGTTTAACATCCAACATTTGGTATCTTATGTGGTACAACATTTAGTATCTTATATGACTTGTTAAGTAGCATAATTAGTATAAAGCCTTATGTGGATATTTCAATAATTAGCATCAAACATTATGTTGAATTGGTATCAAACCTTATATGGATATTTTGATTGAAATGCATTTTGGTTGGTATCTTCTTTGTAGTTTTGTGTTTCAATATTTGGTATCCTTTGTGTGCTTGAGTTTTGTATTTTTGGTATCAAATCATCTTGTTTTTGTCATCATTCAAATGAGGGAGATTGTTGTGTTTGTTTTGTTTGGTATCACTTATGTTCATAGCCTAACACTTAGTATCTTTTATGTGTTTAACACCCAATAGTTGGTATCTTATGTGGTACAACATTTGGTATCTTATAAGGCTTGTTAAGTAGCATACTTGGTATCAAGCCTTATGTGGATATTGGTATCAAAACCTTATGTAGAATTGGTATCAAACCTTGTATGGATATTTTGATTAGCATGCATTCCGGTTTGTATCTTCTTTGTAGTTTTGTGTTTCAACATTTGGTATCCTTTGTGTGTTTGAGTTTTGCATTTTTGATATCAAAGCATCTTAGTTTTGTCATCATTCAAAAAGGGGGAAGATTATTATGAATGCTAAGGACGAATGTTTAGAGAACATGTAACCTAAGGCATTGGACACACTCTTGTATATTAAATGATGTGTTTTGAATTATAACAAAACTATGGTTTTGAAGGATAACAAAACTACAACAAAACCAAGAGAAGTTCTAATGTTTGTACTTTAGTGTTTGTTTGACATTTTGAATAGACCTGACGAATGTTAAAAGGGGAAATTGTTCTGAATGCTAAGAGGAGAATGTTTAGAGAACATGTGAACCCAAGACTCGATAAATTTTAAAGGCTAGAACAAGTTCAATAGGCATTGTGGAAATTCAATAGGCGTTAAACATCTCCCAATAGGTGTTGGACCATTCAATGGGCATTGAAGGCTGAGCAATGGACATTGATTGGATGCTACTCTTTTGCTAAAGTCTTATAAATCTCAGAATGAGTGTTGTCCATTTGCAATAGGCATTGGAGAAGTACTTTAGGTTGAGTTGTGCTAGACCTCACCATGGGCATTGAAGTTTCACAATAGGCGTTGATCTGAGCTAGCAATAATAGTTGCATATTTGCAACATGCATGTGAAAAATATCTAACCCTGAGCTAAAGCTTTTAGAACCCGAAACAAATGTTGGTGCTTCTTAATAGGCATTAAAGAAGTCTCCAATAGGCATTATGAATTGCTCAACGGGTGTGGAAAGCAACTGTATAAAGTTTAAAAAATAGAGCACGAAGTTCAAGCTTTTTGGAAATAAATAATGGACATTGTTCTCTCTCCAACATGCGTTATTGTTAAAATCAATAGGCATTGAAAGACATTCAATAGGCATTGGAAGTTACTGTTACAAGTTCAACAGGTGTTGATGAGAAACAATGGGTGTTTTCATCTCTAACAGCTAGGTTTGCAGAAAAACTGTCAGACACAACATCAATTGTTCCAATCGCTTATTTTGAAGCTTGGCTATATAAGGAGCATTTTTTGAGTTTAGGATGGTTAGAGAAAAGGCTAGAAATAATTATGAACATCTTTGTAACTCCTTACAACTAGTTGTGCAAATTCTTTTTAGGTGTTGCTTGTATTTTTGGTAGAGTAACGTTTATTTTTGTTACTCTTTTGAGAGCAGGTTTTCTTGAGCAGTAATTATGTATTTGCTGCCCAATTGAGAGACTTAGACACTGCTGGGATCTTTCCTTGCTAGTGGTTGTAAAGGTTGATATTGTGCCTAAAAAAATACTAAGGGGAAGGTTCTTCCTAAGCCTACAAAAGGAAAGGTTCTTCCTGAGCATGCAAAAGGAAAAGTTGTCCTAGAGCCTAGAAAAATGAAGTTTGTCCTTGAATCTTGAAAAGGAAAAGATTGTTCTTAAGCCTTAAAAGGAATAAAAAGGCTTGAGTGAAAACTTAGGGAGTAGAGTAGGCAAGTTGTCAAACTATTATAAAAATCTCTGTGTTGATTTATGTGTTTGTAGTTTCTTTTTAGTTGTATGTGGTTGTGTTTTTGTTTTTTATTACAACCCATTTCACCCCTCTCTTAGGTTGCCTCATCACCACTTAGTCCAACACTCCCAACTAATATTCATATGCTTGAACTTCGTAAGTTCACATGGACCAATGCCAACAATCATGTCCATTCACATGTGCTTGTTACTAAGGTATATAGGGTTCCAACTAATAAAATGTTGGAATTGTTTAAGTTACCATTAGAGGGATCAGCTAAAACCTGGTACTTTAACCAACCCATTAGGTTGCCTCATCACCACTCAGTCCAACACTCCCAACTAACATTCATATGCTTGAACTCCCTAAGTTCACATGGACCAATGCCAATAATAATGTCCATTCACATGTGCTTGTTTCTAAGGTATATAGGGTTCCAACTAATAAAATGTTGGAATTGTTTGAGTTACCATTAGAGGGATCAGCTAAAACCTGGTACTTTAACCAACCCAGGACAATCAAGAAGGATTAGAAAGAATCGATAGAGGCTTTCTAGAAACACTATGCATGCAATTCTAATTTGGAAGTCACTCTTTAATACCTAAATTGGAGAAAATTTCCATTACAAAAATTTATCGGGTTAGCGACAAAAATTTCCATCACTGACCAGACAATTTCATTGCTAAGCTTGCTTAGTGATGGATTGATTGTTGCTAAGAGCTAGCGATGGAATGAAATTTCGTCATTAGCTTTGATGACAGAATAATGATAGAATTTTTCATCATTAAAATTCTATCACTATTCTGTAGCTTAACTTAGCGACAAAGTTTTTCCATTGCTAAAAATAGCGACAAAATAGAGACAACATTTTGATGACAGAAAAATCCATTATTATTCTATTGCTAAACTTAACTATAAAAATTTTTGTCGTTAAGCTTAGCGACGAAACTTCCGTCGCTAGGCTTAGCTACTAAAATTTCTGTCGCGACTTCATTGCTATAAATTTATTTAATATTTTGTATATTAAAATTTTTATATTTATATTTATTTTATATATTACACAAAAAAATTATAAAAAATAAATATTTATTATTTATTTATTTTAATTTAAAAAATAAAGTTAAAAAAATTAAAATTAATAAATTCATCACATTAATAATTTGATTATCATACTTATAAATTATCAATTTATTAAATTTTAATGTTAATATATTATGAATTCTTTAAATCTAAATATCAATATGTTATCAATTGTAAAATAAATAAATTATAAAATTTTAAATTAAACATTAACAAGTATAATTATAGATAATAAAAAGAAATGTAAAAAATTTTAAATTACAAAATTTATAACTACACATTTTCAATTAATAAAAAATTAACAACTACATATTTTCAAGTAACAAAAAATTAACAATTAAATATTTTCAACGAACAAAATATGAAATTACATATTTTCAGCTAACAAAATATAAAAAATTATATATTTTAAATTAACATAACAATAAGGAGGATGTGAAGGTGATAAGACAATGGTGGATGGAGCAGGAAGTGGCGGTGGGAGACGGAGGAGGTGAAGGTGGCAACTAGAGAGGATAAGAAAAAGGAAAGAAATGCAAAAAATAATAGAGAAAGAAAGCAGATAAAAAAGGGATGAAGAATGAATAAAATGATGTGAAAAATGAATGGAGAAAATATAAAAAGGAGGTAAAAAATTTTAACGATGGAAAATTCCATCGATAAAATGCAAATTTCATCGATAAATAATAAAAAAAATTCAAAATTTTTATTTTAGAGCAAAAAAAATTAGCAAAAAAATTTCCATCACTAATCCATTGTGACTAAGCGATGAAAATGAAATATGTCGCTGACTTTTCCACCTAAAAAATTTTAAAATTTTTATTTTGGAGCAAAAAAATTAGTGATTCAAAATTTCATTGCTAATTAGCGATGAAATTTAGTATGTCACTAATTTTCCACCTAGACAACTTTTAATTTTTATTTTGGAGCAAAATAACTAGTGACAAAAATTTCAATGCTAGTTTATTGCTAAATTAGCAACAGAGTAAAATCCATTGCTAATTAGCGACGAATCTAACTCCATTGCTATGTAGTGATAGTATATTTTATCGCTACGAAATATTCTATCGCGAAGCTGTTGCTAGCGTTAGCGACAAATTTGATTTCGTCGTTAGATAGCAACGACTACTTGTTGTTAGCTTAGCTATGAAATTTTTCGTCGCTAGACTTAATGATGGAAAGTCCATCACTGAGACTATTAATATATTTAAATAATTTTGAATATATAATATATTAACAATTGTATTGTATTAAGATTTTATATTAAAATTAAAATTTATATTATGACTAAATATTATAATTCAATATTATATTATTAATATCTTCATATATGTATTCTTAAGATTACATATTAATATCCATATATATATATATATATATATATATATATATATATATATATATATATATATTAGGATTAAATATTAATATCTTAATATATATTATTAAATTTAATATTCTCTTTAATATTATATTTTTGTTATTATACTCACATAATTCATATATTATATTATTATTTAATATCATTAATATAATTTAATATTATTACTTTATTATATGATAACCTAATATTATTAATATTATTAAATATTATTAAATATATTATATTATATTATATATTCCAAATTATTTTTATAATTTAATATTATTAATATAAATTTATTAATATTTATATTATAATTAAATAGCAACGAAACTTTCCATTGCTAATCTAGTGACGAACAAATCCATCTCTAGCTTAGTGATAGATTGTCCGTCACTAATTAGCGATAACCTCTCTTTTATTTAATTAATATATATAATTTTGTATACAATACATTAATAATTTTTTATATTAAGATTTCATATTAAAATTTATATTAAGATTAAATATTATAAGTCAATATTATATTATTAATATCTTAATATGTATTCTTAAGATAAAATATTAATATCTTAATATATATATATATATATTCTTAATCTATACTAATTTTATTAATTTAATATATATTATCTTCATATATATATATATATTATTAATTTAATGTTATTTCATTATATTCTCATTTAATATTATATTTATAATATTATACTTATATATTTCATATGTTACATTATTATTTAATATCATTAATATAATTTAATATTGTTACTTTATTATATTATAAACTTAATATTATTAATATATTTTATCATATTATATATTTAATATTATTAATATAAAATATATTATTTATATTATAAATATATAATGATGGAACTAGCAACGAATGATCAGTCACTACGCTAGTGAGCTTCTTGTCATCGCTAGCTAGTGACAGAATTTAGCGATGAAAAATTTTGTCGCTAGTTTTGTCACTAAACCTAGAGTCTGAATATTTCGTCACGAGACCTCTCTTTTATTTAATTAATATATATAATACATATAAATAATTTTGAATATATAATATATTAATAATTTAGTTATATTAAGATTTTATATTAAAATTAAAATTTATATTAAGATTAAATATAATAATTTATTATCATATTATTAATATCTTAATATATTTGTTCTTTGGATTATATATATATATATATATATATATATATATATATTACTTAATATTAAATTTAATATTCTCTTTTAATATTATATTTATATTGGTTATACTTATATATTTCATATATTATATTATTATTTAATATCATTAATATAATATAATATAATTACTTCATTAAATTATAACTTGTTGGCTCTTGAGCACCAAGAAATGAGAGTAGAATTAGTGGAAAATTCAAAAATTTGGAGGGAATGGTTTGAGAGATGGAAATAGAAGAAGGAGAAAAGTTAGAGACACAAGATTTTATGATGGTTTGTGTTGGACTAGGATGGTTAATCCTAAGTCTTGAACCTCTTTTGATCTTGACAAAGGAGGTTGATCAATTCTAATGTTTCAATTAAGTGTTGTTTTGCAGTTTTTAGTTAGTCACTAAATTGGAAGTTGGATGGAATCCATAATCTCTAAAGAAAGCAAAATATCTCCTAATTCACGACTGCAACTTCATATATTGCGACCGCGAACTAGAGTAATGTAGGTTGAAAAATTGGACAGGTGAATTTGCGGGCCACTTCTCTGTTGTGACCCATCCAAAGATGGGAGTCCCAAAGTCATAGACGAATTCACGGTGTGTGTCACACCTCAGTTGCGACCGCGAATTTCAAAACAACTTAAAAGGGAATCAAGTCCATAACCACAACACGACAAATGTCCCAGGTGATCGTTGGAAGACAAAAATCGTGATGACAACTTATGGGTAGTGGCTGTAAATCATGAATAAGAAGATAAACATTTTGATAGAAGAATTCGCGTCTTAAGTCGCGCCCTGTACAAGACAAATCGCGACTGCTACTTTTGTGAGCATATGAAAGGCAATGACTATATTTTCCTTGTAAACCAATGAGAAGATGAAACGTAGACTAGCCATTGGACACAAACAGGTATCTCCGCCTTAATTTTTGGCTCCAGTATGGAAAATTGGAAAATCGAGATCACAAAAGAGTAGTAGCGATCGCGAATGAAGCCTGACAAGTATTTAATGCAAAATCTGTCTAGCATACTTTGGAGATTTGCTATCAGTTTTATTGTAACATCTCTTTGGTGGGTAGAGGCTATAAATACCTCACCAAACATATATAAATGCAAGAGAATTTATTAATTTGTAATCCAAACTCTTGTAATTTTGTTGCTCAATCTTTTTCTATTCTTTAAGTTATTGTTTGGTGTGAGCATAAACACAATTTGTAAAGGTTGTAGTGTGAGCCTGTAAAAACACAAGTGTAAAGGTTATTGTGTGAGCCTTGAAAACACAAGTGTAAAAGTTAGGTGTGAGCTTAGAAACACCATTTGAAGATAGTGGAACACCCAATTGCAGAGAATTGGGGAGTGGACGTAGGGTCTATTTGTAA